>CAUYQG010259231.1:0-112107 GCA_963574415.1 Tarsius wallacei
AGTGCAGTGTCACACTCCCGGCCACCACAGCCTCGACCTGCTGGGCTCCAGCGGTCCTTCCACCTCAGCCTTCCAAGTAGCTGGAACTACAGGCGCGTGCTACCACACCCGGCTAATTTTTTTGATTTATTGTAGAGATGAGGTCTTGCCAAGTTGCCCAGGCAGGTCTCAAACCCGCGGGCTCAGGCAATTCACTCATCTCGGCCTCCCAAAGTGCACGATTATAGACTGAGCCACCAAGCCCGGCTACAAGTAGTTCTTTCATCAGTAATTATCCATTAACTGGTTGGATACTCAAAAAGCTTCTGTTTTGTTTTGTTTTTTAGCTTCCAAAAGGTAAAATTCTACAATTTGAAATCCTCTCTTCTATGATCTTAGGAAATTAGTGGTCTAAATCTACCTAACAAATGGCAAGGGGGAAAGACATAAACACCAGCAGGGTCTAGCTTTGCTTCCACCCCAGACTTTCTGTGCAATCTGAGGCTAATCTTTTCTCCCCTCATATTCCTCATCCATAGCACCCAAGGGTATAATCAGGTGATTTCTCAGGGCCTTCCTCCCTCTCCCATTCGCAGTCTCATGATTCAGATGAGAACAGAAGGGAAATTGATGACTTTCCCTTAAGCAGCTACTATGGGTTCAACATTGTGTTGCTCAAGATTAGGGTGTTTTTTTGTTTGCTATTTTATTTTTTGTCGAGATGAGGTCTTGCTATGTTGTTCAGGCTGGTCTCAAACTCCTGGGATCACACAGTCCTCCTGCCTCTGCCTCCCAAAGTGCTGGGTTGGCAGGCGTGAGCCACTGCACCCGGACAAGATTAGGTTGAAAAAGAACAAAAAAAGGATGAAGGGTCTGCCCACAGGTGGCAATAAATGGCTTTCCACATTCTGTCCCCTCCAAATAGGAAGCCAGCTGCTGTGGTTCTGACAGAAATTATCTTGGTACAATTAGTACGAACTGTCCTGCATCCTGGCCGACAGTGCTCTCACCACTTGCTCCTGTCACTCTTCTCCCCGCCTGTCTCTGGAGTTGGGGTGAGAGCGGACATCGTGTCAGTGGCCACACTCATGCCCAAGGAGACTATAGATACCTACTTAGGACTTGCCAACACTCCAGAAATGGAGAGAATTCAAGGCAGTAAGCTCTCATAATCACCATTAACTCATGCCCCCTCTCAAAAACCAGGCTTATTCCAGATGAGGTCTCCATCATGGGAGCATGCTAATGAGGAAAGTGGGAGAGCAAAATGTGATTAACCTGTCACTACCTTACCAGTGAGGAAAATGACAAACACATGCCACACCAAAAACCTTCTTGAACAGTAAGCTTCATTCTTTAATCTATTCTTTAATCTTTAATCTGCTCCTCTATCTATGACTTCTAAACCAGCAATCTTTTATCTGCTTCTCCATCTATTCTTCTTAACTCACCTATCCACAAATTCCTCCCCAGTTCTCCTCCCTACTTGTGCCCACAAAAATGTTAACTGAAATCTCTTGGCCATGACTTCATTTTGCAGACTGAGACACGGTCTTTCTGTCAACTAAAACGAGTTCACTTAATTATACTCGAATATGTTTTCTTTCTGCCAATAAAATAAGAACAGATATTCTCCTATACTCATTTTATGATAGATTATAATAATAGTATATATTAAAATATGTAATATATTTCATATATTTATAGTATATGTGATATAAATATATCATATGTAATTATATATTATATATATTCTACGTAGTATATTATATAATTATAATATAATTAGGTGAATTTTTCTTGGCCCAAATACATACAGGTGTATCTTTTCCTTCATAAGCCTTTATCCAAATACACTCGAAATATTAATTGCATGACCTAACAACTTTCACTTCTTTATGAAAACATATTTCCTTTCCGAAGGAACCTACCCATCATTAATCCTGCTTAATATTGGCTCAAACCACAACAACATGAATCATTGCTCCACAGAGCACTTTCCCAGTCATCTCGTTCGGGACCTCCAAACTGCTGCAAGATGGGCAGGGCAAAGGTGGTTGTCTTGACTTTGTCATGGGTTCAACAAAAGCACAGTGAGATGAAGAGAGCTCCATCAACCCCTGCAGCCTCTCACCTGTTTCCAGGGCTCTTTCTCCCCCACCATGCAGCCTTTATGGCCTTCACCTGACCTCCCCTTTCTGAAGACACCAGTTCAAGAGCAGGTAGAGGTAGGAATGTGGTCGTGTTGCTATATTTTCCCACCAGGACACTGAGGGCCCAAGTCTATTCCCCCTGCTTCTGTGCTTAACAGACAGCCTGTGTTTTCTTCATGGAGCATTTAAAGAGGAAAGACCAAATAATAATAATAATAATGATGAGTAAACCAATGCACAGCAAATATAATGAGAGGCTAGTCTATTTTTTAAGAGGGGACATAGTACAGAGACAGAGAATTTGGGGACCCTATTTTAGATAGGGTATAAATACTGTAGACAAATTAATTCCAACTTCCAGGTACTCCAGCCAAATGAAATTTCTTTCCCAATGACATTTTATTTTTTAAATATTAAAAGCTGAAGTACATGCAGTTATAAAAACATTCCCAAATAGAAAGCAGATCTGACCATCAGATCAACAACTAAGTGAAATGAATTTCATGGTTATATTCAAAATCTAAATGCCTCGAGATTCAGTTCTTGAAAACTTGATGAAATTAGCTGTGCTCCAACAACCTAAGGCTCAAGATGAACAAAGCTCAGATTCACTGAGTTTAAGAAACTTGACCAGCTTTGGCTGGATGTGATGGCTCATGCCTGTAATCTCAGCACATTGGGAGGCTGAGATGGGAGGATTGCTTGAGCCCAAGAGTTTGAGGCCAGCCTGGGCAACATAGCGAGACCTCATCTCTACAAAAAATCAAAAATTATCTGGGTGTGATGGCACATGCCTGTAGTCCCAGTTACTTGGGAGACTGAGGCAGAAGGATCACCTGAGCCCAGGAATTGGAGGCTGTGGTGAGTTGTGATCATTATGCCACTGCACTCCAGTCTGGGTAACGGAGTAGAATCCCAACTCCAAAAAAATAAACAAAGAAGAAGAAAAAACGAAAAAGAAAAAGAATCTTTGTCTGCTAAATCCCTGGAAGAGAAGGGAACAGAAGGATGAGACATGATTGAGGGAACAACCCTTTATTTCTTCCTTCCCACCAGAGGACATATGGCCATGGCATGTGGCACTAAGACCAATGACTTCCAAACCTGCAATCTGAGCCCAGCCTAGAAAGGAGGGGACTTCAGTGTGCCCAAGACAGCCTGGTCTGCCCTGCCAACAAGAAATCACCCAGGTTTTGGAGGAGTTCAGAAGCCAAGTCCAAAGTGGACCCTTATTTAGCAAGTTTTCAGTCAGGTTGTAAGACCAGGATGAAAGAAGCTGGCAAAAGTTTGACAAATGAAAGAGAAGGTAACAGTTAGAGAGCTCGAAAATGAAAAGTCAAAAGTAAAATGAAGAATTCTATACAAAACACCCAATGAAGGGATTGGGAGAGTGGCACAGATGAGCTTAAGAGTAACTGATATGGGCTGAGTGCAGTGCCTCACGACTATAATCCCAGCGCTTTGTGAGGTCAAGGTTAGAGAGGATTGCCCGAGCCCACAGGCTCTAGACCAGCCTGGGCAACTTGGCAAGACCTCATCTCTACAACAAATCAAAAAATTGCCGAGCTCGGTAGCTCAGCCTGTAATCCCGCGCTTTGGGAGGCTGAGGTGAGTGAATTGTCTGAGCCCATGGGTTTGAGACCCACCTGGGCAACTTGGCGAGACCACATCTCTACAATTAAAAAAAAAAAAATTAGCTGGGCGTGGTAGTGTGTGCCTGTAGTTCCAGCTACTTGGAAGGCTGAGGCGGAAGGATCGCCAGAGCCCAGCAGGTCGAGGCTGCGGTGGCCAGGAGTGTGCCACTGCACTCCAGTCTCGGCGACAGAGTGAGACTCCAACTCAAAAATAAAATAAAATAAAATAAATCAAAAAATTAGCCAGGCATGGTGGTGCATGCCTGTAATTCCAGCTACTTGGAAGGCTTAGGCAGAAGGATCACCTGAGCCCAGCAGGTTGAGGCTACGGTGGCCATGAGTGTGCCACTGCACTCCAGCCTGAGTGACAGAGTGAGACTCCAACTCAAAAAAAAAAAAAAAAGAGGGAATGATACGGAGTATTCAGAGTAGTTAAATTGAGAGACAGAAAAGTAGAATGGTGGTTTCCAGGGGTTGGGAGGAGGGGGAAATGAGGGTAGTTTAATTATAGAAGTTTTAGTTTTGGAAGATGAAAAAATTCTGGAGATTGGTTACCCAACAATGCAAATGTATTTAACGTTACTGAACTGTACACTTAAAAATGGTTAAGATGGCAAATATTATGTTTCTGCACAAATACAAATTTAAAAATAAGAAAAAATAAAAGAGTAACTGAGAAGTGATCCCACAAGTGCAGCCTGGTAGGCATGGCTGGGCTAGGACTCTCTTCCAAAAAGGACCAAATTGTTTTAGAAAACTATTAATACCTACCTCTTTCTTGTATTTTTTTTCAACCTGCTACTAACTTGTTTGGTTTTGCCAAATATTTTTCATTTTATGTCTTAGCTATCAAATTTTGGATGTAGAATTCAGTCTTGGAGCAATCAAGCCCAAACCATTAATACATTCTTATCATGTCTTCAATAT
Source organism: Tarsius wallacei (assembly GCA_963574415.1). Taxonomy (NCBI): domain Eukaryota; kingdom Metazoa; phylum Chordata; class Mammalia; order Primates; family Tarsiidae; genus Tarsius; species Tarsius wallacei. Next base: position 4,694 of record CAUYQG010259231.1, read on the forward strand.
TCTCATAAACCTAGTAAGTGTTCCTTACCCTCTAAGGATTTTCCACATTCCCCATATAATGATGCTACATTAATTTACCTTCTCAAAAAATAACTGTCTTAACAACTCAGCAGACAAACATTTTGGTTTGTAGTTGAAATTCCTTCCCTACTTCAATGATCACAGAAGAAACAATATGTTGGCACATGAATGGGTACATTTTAGCATTTTATGATAAAAACATTTTATTTCACCATTTCTAAAATAATACAGTCACCTCTACATAGCATGGATTAACTTGGGCATAATTAAAAACCAGAAATAATCATACTGTTTTCAGCCCAACTTTCCTTATAACTGCCTTCAATGAAAGTGAATAATTGCCATTTCTATTTGGAAGGCAGAAGTAAATTTTGCCTTTTAATCATAGACTTTTCTTCTATTTGTCATTGGCTGTGCACTCACAAATAAAAATGAATGAATTGTTAATTGCATGCATTGAATTTGGGGATGATGCCTGTTTTCTCCTCCAATACAACTGATCATAAATGTACACCTGCCAAGTGCTCCCACCCAGAGTTCACACATATAACTAAAGGGACAGTCCCAAGATGGAACATGGTAACTCTTTATATAGGTAGACAGGCCACCACATTCTAAAATTAATCCAGCTCTTAAGATAACAAAACTTCCTGAGGGCTTTACACATAGAAGTAGGATCTCCAAGTACATGGATTAACTGTGAAAAAACATCAAGGGAGTGAAACTTCACTCAGTCACCTGAGAAGCCAAGTCCCCCAGAATGTGAGCATAGTAATAATGAAGATAATAAAAATTCTTTGAAGATCCATGATGTAATGAATGCTCTTCTAAGCACCTGGGCAATACTACCTTGAGCCATCACAACAGCTCTGCAAGGCAGATATTAATACCACATCTTACATGGCGGGAAACTGAGGCTCAGAGAGGTCAACTGTTTACACCAAACCTTTTTTTATCCCCTTTCTCTTTTGTTTCTTCCTTCCTTCCTGCTTTTCTTATAGTTGTGAATGGGAATGCTTCAACTTTAAAGGTGTATCAGCAGGGTGGGAGAAATGAAAACAAACTCAGATAACTTACATTGAGTCACATGAAATAAAGATAGAGAAAATTAGAAGGCTGGGGAGGAATTTTAAGATGCCTACTGTGGGTCGGGCTTGGTGGCTCAGCCTGTAATCCCAGCATTTTGGGTGGCTGAGGCAAGTAGATTACCTGAGCCAGCAGGTTTGAGACCAGCCCGGGAAACTTGGTGAGACCTCCTCTCTACCATAAATCAAAAATTAGCCGGGCATGGTAGCTCGCACCTGTTGTTCCAGCTACTTGGAAGGCTGAGGTGGAAGGATCGCCGGAGCCCAGCAGGTCGATGCTGAGGTGGCTGTGAGTGTGCCACTGCATTCCAGCCTGGGTGACAGAGTGAGACTCCGACTCAAAAAAAAAAAAAATGCCTACTGTGTGTAGAGGAATAATAGTCTGCAGTCAAGGCAACAAGCAGCAAACACTGCTATTTCTAGTTCTACCAGTGACTCAATGTCTGGCCTTAAAATCTCCTGGAGATGCTCAATAACTTAAAAGAGGAAATATTTTAAAATGCGTTATTTATTTACTTCCTTGCTACTGCCACAGCTTTAAAAAAAAAATTAGGTCACATGTTGGCTACCAGGTCCTTGGTGACTTCTACTAAAGCCACTACCTTAGTGTGTCCATACATTATTCCTTTTCCTACTAGGAAGTGGCTCCTCTTGCATACATTAGTGTTTTCCCCTCATACCATTGATCATTCCATTCAACAGCCTACTTAGTCTGTCAATGACTCATTGACAGTGAAATCTACAGATATACATGCCATCAGCTGTTGGATTTAGACAAGCGAGAAGAGAGACCTCCGAGTCTGGAACTCAGCCTAAGCAAGACACTCCCAGATGTGATTTTGGAGGAGGGGAATGAAGGAAAATGACAGATGTGCATGACATGGGCAACTGAATGAAAGAAGAACTATCAGGTAAGTAGTGCTAAGGAGATTCAGAACCTGTACGCTTTAAGCTTCCAGTGAGCTAATGGCATACCAACATGCTAGCAACTGGGAGAGCAGAAAAAGAGGAGAGCCCATGTGAACACTGGGTGCACTGGGTAGTATAAGGATCATGACGCCAGACCCTAGAGCAGGAAATATAAGAGAGGCAGATTAGCTGGCCAGTGAGTGAGACAGTTTCAGATGGCCATAATGATAGACATTATCTATTGTTCCTCATCTTTTAGAATCAATCCATAGATAATGCACAGGAGATTTGATGATGGTTACAGAATGGAATGTTAATGTAATTAACCATGACAAAGTAGAAGTGTAAGGAGCAAAGGTTAAGGATTAAAAAGGGAAAGAAAAGCTAGAGGAACTGGTCATGGCACCAACTGCCTCTTCTTATACGGGAAGGAGTCAAGTTCATGATGCAAAGTAGTTTGACCAAAAACAGAAACATACATACGTATACATATATATAATCACATATATGTATTTGTGTGCATGCAAATATATGTCTACATACTTACATACACAAAATATACAAAATGTGAAGTTCCAAACACAATGTAACAGAAGGAAGGAGATGTAACTCTTGAAGGCAGTACAGAGCTAAATCCATATCCATAACAGCCTAAGACATGAGATAGTATCCGAAATTGATAGTTCAAGAAGTGGCAGTCTAAGCATCATATTGAGACATAGGAGGCAACCAGAGCACATCAAAAACAAAAATTGTTCATAGAAGTTACCTTTGCTCATGCCTGTACACTGACATCCAGAAAAGCACACGGCACAGAGTCCAAACTCAATATTTGTTGAATGAACATATGAATGGACAAAAGTGGAAGGTGAGATGGACAGGGTAAGAGGCTACTGCTTCCTATGATTTGCCCTTTACCGTGTGTGTGTGTGTGTGTGTGTGTGTGTGTGTGTGTGTGTGCGCGCGTGCGCACGTGAGCTGTGGGGGTGGTGAAGGGCGGGAAGTATTGTTTTCATTTTTGTTGGTTTTATTCCTCTGGTAAGGATCTGGTTCCAAGGTTGTTCTTTGAATGGTGGGGATGTCCTGCATGAAAATGCAAGACTCAGGAATCAGTTTAGAAGTAGCTGAGTTGCCTGGTTAGCCTGAGCAGTAACCCCCAGAGGCACCTGCCCCAGGAGGGCAACAGCAGCCTAGGACCCAGGCCTGGAGTGTTGGCACCTGCAGGTGACAGGATGCCTTACCAGCTTCTGCCAGGGAACAGCGGTCGCTTTTGGGGTCAACTACAGTTTTAGGCAAGAGGAGTAAAGTTTTGCTCTACCATAACTACAAATTGCTGAAAAAAGAAAAGGAAAGGGAAGAAATCAAATAAAAGAAAACTAGCAGCACGGAGGAAGGAGGAGGATAACGTGACCTTGTCAGTTTGTGATGCACAGTTAAAACATATGGGATCCGTTTTCAAATTCTGCTTCTGCCAAGGAATCAGCAGTGTGGCCTCGGGCAAGTTGCTTACCTCCTCTCGTTGTCAATGTGTCTCAGTTGTGCTGCCATCTCCCTCATTTGTCAAATGGAGACAGTGACGGCCCTTTCATTGGGTTATTAAAGGATTAAATCAAATAATGCCTGTAAACATTTGGCATGTGGTAGAGACCGGAAGTACTATTTCCCTTCTCCCCCTTTCTCCTTGGGATGAATGCTGGAAGAACACAAAGACCCCCCACCACAAAACTAGTTTATTCATAGATATTTCCTTAAAGGATGGGACAGCTGTTTCATGGTAACATTTATTAAGCTCAGCTTCAAATTAACTTCAAAGCATATGGGAAAAAAATGTTTTAATCCCAAAGACATTTTGATGTAAAGTCGAAAAGATTATAAATATAAAGCTCTATCAGTAATTAGCTGAATTTCTTTCAATCATATCACATATATTATACTTGATGTGGCATCGTCCATGAGCTGTGCTTATACTGAAGCTTCATCCTATTAGGAACTGCGGTATATGGAAAAGGGTCAGGTGACTTTGGAGTCAGATAGTCCTCATTCTAGGTCCTGGTTCGGTCACCTGACAGCTGTATGATCATGGCTGAGTTTTTTTTAATGTCTCTGAGCCTCAGTTCCTTTCTGTAAAAAGGACATATCTCAGGTGGCACAGAGATACCAAGGAGTGAGGAATAACAAAAGTCAAGTGGCTGATGTGATGTACAAGGCTGGCTCTCAACTCCCACTAACTGCTATGATTCCCAGTGCAATATCACCTTCTTCTTATGCCTGAGATTATATATTAGGCAAGTAATTTTCTCTTCCGTGCGAGAAGAATTTCACTAGAAAACAAGGAGATCAGAATTGTGTTTTGCTCTCACTTAAAATGCTCAAACCAGGCAGCAGCCAGTGGGGGTGATAAAATTGCCTTGTGGATCTTACCATGACTTTTGTCCAAAATGATCAGAGAGTACATTAAATCATTAGCAGAAACTTTGCTGCCTGCTGATTTTACAATGCAGGCAATGAAATTCATTGCAGAAGCAAAATAGGGCCAATAATATAATTACAGCACTCTGCCTATGCAGTCAGAGCTAATGCTATTATTTGACATTGCAAGGCTGTGCTTTTCCCCAGAGTCTCCGCGGAGACAAGGTTCGCCCTAATTGGTTCCAAAGCACAACCTCCCCACCACAATCTTTCCTCAGGACCAGTAATGTTAATTTCCACACGACTGTAAATAGTATTTGCAAACAATACAAACATGGTAATAAGAGGCTAGGTGGGTAATTAATGTGGTTACAAAGTAGCTTATTTGCATTTTTATTTAAAAACGGCCTTCTTTAAAAAGCAGCTCAGATTTCTCTTTGCAAAAGGAGCCTTGGTTAAAGAGTACAGCAGTAATTACTCTCTTTAGGGGTTCTTTTATATGTCCTTCAGGGAATTAGAATGAAAAGATAAGCAGAATTATAAAGGAAATCATGTAAAATATGAAATGTACTATAAACACTTAGTAGTGTATTTACCATAAGCTAGGCTTACCTTCTTCATTAATGGAATATTTTAACCAGCTTACAATACATTCAAATTAATTGTAGATATGGTTAAAAGGTACAATCATCTAGTTAAATTTTTTTTTTCTTGAAAGGTATATTCAAGATTTGCTGTACTGTCACAGTAAATTCTACACGATCATCTCCAGCCAAAAAGCACCCTCAATAAAACAAAGGGTTAAGTGCGGCCGATCACTGAGCTAAGCCACAGATTTGTTCTCTTCTCTAATAAAAGGAAACCAGAATGCTAGAGCAATAATTTCACCCATCTTCTCTTAGCTTACGTTTTGCATTCCTTGGCTCAAGAAATAGAAAGTGTGAAAATATACTTAAAAACTGATTTGGAGTTGAATCTAGTCATTTTTACTTCTCTCCCAATCTTAACATGTGAAAATTTCTAGAAGGTGGCCGTGATGTTAGGACCAATAGTAGCTGAGATACCTGAATTCATTCAGAGGCCATCTAATCATCACCTACTAACCAGTGGGAGGTGAGCCATAATATGTGTCCCAGAGACGAAAAGTTACATCTCTGCCCCTCAGGAAGTTCAAGGTCTTAGGGTGGAACAGTCACATGGAGGCACCTGTCCGGTTTAATGAAAGATCAGGTTCTAGTCGGTCCACAGACACTGGGAAAGGTCTCACATGGGGAATAATGCTCAAGCAGCAACTGAGGAGGAGAGACAGACCTGGCCCAGAACAGCTGGAGGGCGGGGCTCTCCAGGCAGAAGGACCAGCAGTCACCAAGGAACTGAAGGGTGGAACAGCTTGGCAGGTCCGGGGAACTTTGGTGGGTGGGGCAGAACATAGGGGAAGCCAAATGGGGTCCTGATTAGCAGGAGACATGGGAGAAGTTGCAAACGCAAATGTCAGCCAGGTCACAAACGCCTTCATTTATTCTGCCAACAGAAACTTACTAAGGACCTGCTATTGGGCCAAAGTGTGTTCCACATCAGAACATACATTCTATTGAAGGGAGACAGTCAAGAAACAAGAAAGAGAACACACAAGAAAATTAAATAAAATATCAGCAGGCTAAGAATAAAAGAAAGGGTAGAGAAGATTTAAAAGGTTTAGGAGTGAGGAGGGCTGGCAGTTAAACCAGCAGGGGTAACAGCCAAGGAAATAGAAGAGTTGGGGGCCAGAGTTATTGGGTGATGAATGCCTGGCCCAAAAAGAAGCAGCTGCTACTCGGTCCAGTCCCAGTTAATTATTGCCATGTCTTACCATTTTTTTCTTTAATCGGGTTCTCACTGGGTTGTCCAGGATGGAGTACAGTGGCATGATCATGGCTCACCACAGCCTTGACCTCCTGGGCTCAGGCAATCTTTCTGCTTCAGCCTCCCAAGTAGCTGAGACTATAGGTGTGCACCACCAGGTCTGGCTAATTTTTTGATTTTTTGTAGAGATGAGGTCTCGCTATGTTGCCTAGGCTCCAATATTTTTAAGAGTAGCCAGAAATTTGGATTCTTGGGAGAAATCTTATTATTTTAGCTAAAAAACAAAACAAAAATGCATCACCTACTAAGCAGTTCAATAAATCTGCAAAACATCAATGGAACAACACTCCCTGACTCCAAAGAGACATCACATTGTCTAAAAATGTTAAATTAAATGTTAAAAAGATACGTATGTCTTTGCTCTCATTTATGCAAAAATTCAAACAAGCAAACAAAAATCCCAAATTAGTTTGAACTGGCTGAGCTGGCCTCTCTTCACATAAGCATCTATGTTCCTGTATCCATATGGTGCTGATGCTTTCTCACTTCAGCCCCTTGCATCCTCTAAACAGCCAAGACACAGTTTCCATAGGATGCCTAATGATATTTCAACTAAACAAGGCCAGGTCAAAATAAGACCAGCGACTTGGTATTGTTTTGAAAATACTCACCCGGTAAAACTTATTTATACTTTAGATAGAATTCAGAGGCTGTAATGATGTTTTAAATATGATTTCAAAATACTTGAGAAAAGCAGAAAAGCAATGAAGTGGAAGAGAAGGATAATAAGTTTATGACATTCAAGTAAATATATCCAGAAAACTGGGTCATTTACACCAGAACTGCAATCTTTTCTGTTAAAATATGCAAATGACAGTATGAAAAATGGTTTGTGATTTTAAAGAAATATAGCACTACAAATGTCAGCATGAAAGAACTCAATAACACTTAATGAAACTTTGGATTTCAAATTAATTACTGATTGACTAAGGCATCTAGAGGGGAAACAGCCTCGATTAGAGAAGTCTGGGATAGGCCATAAATCTGGACGCCTCTTTCGAGGACTCTGAGCTGGCATTTCCTACTCATGCCATTATGTGAGGTTAATGGAGTGACTGGTCACTAGAAGGACACTGGTTTGATTCTCAGAAATAAGATTGGTCAATATTTTCCTGTCTCAGGTATACCTTTCTTTCTCTTCTTTTTCGCTTTTTTAAATTTTTAACCTTTTGTTTGTTTTAACTATGTGTAGGAACTTGAAATAAATGGTTAAATAAATTTGTGAAAGGGTAATTTTACTGAAAGGTAAGTAGCACCTATATTAAGAAAATCATGGCCAGGCGTGGTGGCTCATGCCTGCAATCCCAGCATTTTAAGGGGTCTAGACAGAAGGACTGCTTGAGCCCAGGAGTTCAAGACCAACCTAAGCAACATGGCAAGACCTTGTCTCTACAAAAAAATCAAGAAATTAGCTGGCCATGGTGGCTTTTGTAGTCCCAGCCGCTCAGAAGACTGAGGCAGATAGATCACCTAAGCCCAGGAGGTCGAGGCTGTGGGAAGCTGTGATTGTGCCACTGTACTCCAGCCTGGGTGAACAAAGTGAGACCCTGATACAAAAAAAAAAAAAAGGAAACAATTACAGAAAATCATCTTTGGTTGACTGTACTTTTTGTTCACAATTATTGCTCCCTCCCTGCTTTTACCATGAGGGGATTATATTTTCCTGCCCCACTGATGATCATCTTGGCCATGAGACTTGATCCATGGGAATATGATGGGGACATGAGGTATATCTCAAGTCTGAACAGAAGCCTCTGAAGGTGCTGGTAACCTCTCCTGTAGCCTAGATCTTGGGATGTGAAGTCATGAAAAGCTAAGCCCAGAAAAGTCTAGCTAAGATCACAGAGCCACAGCCAACCCTCAGCCACATGTGTCAAGGGCAAACAAATATACATTTATTTCTGTAAGCCCTTGAGTGACTGGGAATGCTGATTACTGTAGCAAGAAGCTAACTAATACACCATCTTTACTAGTTAACTAGGTATCACAAAATCCATGGCATAGCTTTTTATTTCATATAGGTTACATAATTTAAAACATTCAACTATAACAGCACTAGACCCATGACAAGTAAACTCTCACCTAATAAATGACAGCATGAAAGCATTTTTTAATTAGGTACTGTCACAAAATGGACAAGGGAAAGAATATACCATTATCTATAATAAAAGCTTCAAAATTTTAAATGGTCACCAGTAAGACAACAACAGCAACAAGAAACCAGTAACTTATAAAGTGCTTAGGCTACGCTAGACTGTATTCTAAAAGTGTCATATACATTCACGTATTTCCTCAACAACCCAGGGATATGGGTCCTATTTTTATCCCTCTTTAACATATAAAGAAACAGAAACACAGAGAGGTTAGCTAACATGCCCCCCCACCCCGCACAAAAAAAACAAACAGATATTCTCATCTTTGTTATCCTCCATATAATTCCAGGTAATGTTTCATCAAATTTTAGTGTTCTCTGTGTGTCACACTTTCAATATAATGAAAATAGATTAATTAAAAAATATCCCAAGTACAGACGTTCCATCACTCCTTAGGAAAGTTACTCCTGTGAGCAAATATCCTGCAAATTCTGAGAACCACTCTAATAATTATTCCCGTTCATTTCCACATAGCTGCGCCTCCCACTCTACAATGCTGTTCTCAAATCTCCCCTCAGATAAGAATCTCTTCCGAGGATCAAGAACTTGCCTTGCTTTAAATCCCCACCCAAAACCTTCCTCATATGGGAAATCTATGTTAATTCCACCAAACTGGAGCTATAAAACAGTAATCATGTATAGGAGGTGAAAAAAAAGACTGAAACTCATAAAAAGGAATTAGCATATTCACATGGGATCCTACATATATAATATGTGCAAAACAGGTATCCAAGATTTTTTTAATGCAACCTCCTAAAATGTTGGGCCCATACTGATATATTTTGAGGGCATTTTGTCCAAAGCCCAAATATATACAGTAAAAATTCATTATATGCTATTTCCAGTGGGCAGGTATATATTTTTCTGCCTTCCCTACCTGTGATGGAAGGAAGATGCTCAAGACTGGTTGGGTCAACTCAACAGCCCAATGGTTCAAAGGCAAGTTCAGGCTGTGTTGCAGCCTGCACTGTGATCATCCGGCTGCATACCCAGTTGGAGGAGCTGTGGGCCTCAAGGAGAAGGAGCACCTTTTCCTAATTCTCACAAAGGTGTGTGTGGCTGGTAGCTCTGGTCTTGGGAGGCTCCTAGTGCTCTGTGATGGATGATGATCCAGTGGTCCAGAAACAACACCCTCTTGTCTGATCTAGTCCTCACCACTGGGGTTTGAGAGGGGGGCCCATAAAACATTTTTTTTTTTTTTTGAGTTGGAGTCTCACTCTGTCACCCAGGCTGGAGTACAGTGGCATACTCACAGCCACCCCAGTGCTGGGATTACAGGTTGAGCCACCAAGCCTGGCCAAAACATATTTTATACTACAGTTTTTTCTTTAAAAAAAAAAACGGGGGCATGAAACAAGTAACTTTAAAGCTGGTAACAGTCGGGTGCAGTGGCTCACACCTGTAATCCCAGTATTTTGAGAAGCAGAGGCAAGAGAATTTTGCCTGAGTCCAGGGGTTCAAGACCAGCCTGGGCAACTTGGCAAGACCTCATCTCTAGAATTACAATTTTTAAATTAGCTGGGCATGGTGGAATGTACCTGTAATTCCAGCTACTTAGAAGGTTGAGGCAGAAGGATCACCTGAGCCTAGCAGGTCAAGGCTACAGTGGCCATGACCATGCCACTGCACTCCAGCCAGGGCAACAAAGTGAGACTCTGACTCAAAGATAAATAAATAAATAGAAAGAAAGCTGGTATCCACCCTTAGTGTGTCGACATTTAAGACCAGAAATGCCAGACCCAAGAAAAGTTCCCTGAGAAATTCATGAGATCATCAGATGATTGATACCCTGGGTCCCAAATAAACACCAACAAGTGAGGTTTGGGAGTATGACGTAAAGAGAAGAAAAGCATGGCAAACCCATGATATGGAAGGTTCTTTCTCCAACACTTCCCATTCATTATCATGGTCAACTTCACAACTCTCTAAAGTAGCAGTGTCATCTCAGAGATTAATTACCTGGCTCAGGTTGGACATCCACTTAGACAATGAGCTGGGTTTCAAACCAAGTGGTTATGACTCCAGGGCCAAATATGCTTTCCCTGTCATGCCAGTATGATTATAGTCAACCTTTGAAAGGATGCAGGATCTGAGCCAAATCACTGTAAATAGGGCCAAACTCGCCTTCTTAACATGTCTGTACAAGAGAATTGATTGGAATGGATATGAGCTGTAGCCAATATGGAATAGGTGGGAGAGACATGGAGAATAAGAGCACATATTAAGCATAGCCTTTGGAGGCCAGAGAATCACCAGGGATATCAAATAGGATCCATTTGGTTTCAAGTGACCAAAACTAGCTCAAACACAAAGGGAGATTTATCAGTTCCGTGATATTTCAAGAGCAGGGGTAGTTAGCCAAAGGAAGTTTTTTGCCCTCTCTCTCTTCTCAAGGTACCTTTGCTTTCCCTACTCTGTTTCCTTGTGGCAGGAAACACGGCTGCTAGGAGCCCAAATAAACATCCTTGTGGCTCCCAGTTCCTCACATAAGCCTGCACCTTCTTCCTTGACTAGATACTGATCTGATGTAAGCCAAGTGCCCATCTTGGCACCTATATAGCACTTTGGCTAGGTTGTGATGGATCATAACTGGCCCAAACTAGTTCACACAAACTATCACCACCCTCTTCACTTCCATAGTCTCTGGTGTGGAGCTGTTAATGCCAAGGGTGTCAAGGGTGTACAGAAAAGCTGGAGAAGACAACAGCTCCCATGATGGGGTAAGAAGAATCAAGGTATTATTACTGTGTCAGTCACTGACTGTCTGCTAACTACTTGACCCCTTCCCTTTCACAAAAAAATAAACTTCAAAGTTGTTGCCCTAATTTTATATGTCTTGTGTGTGGTTTTACTTATGATACTCTTCACTTGGCTCTGAAGACAGACAAGTGATCCCAGCACTATTGCAAAGACACACACACTTTAATATCTATCCCACATGAGCCTGCACCAATAAAGAAGTGCAAGGAGACAGGGACAACCTCTGTGTTATGGCACCAGAATAGCAAAAGTGGCCATTCCTACCAATAGGCAGTTTGGAAGTAAAACACTTGGGGACTGGGCTACAACAGGCAGGGGCTCTTAGGAGGCCAGCACTGCATAGGTGAGCTGCAGCCCTGAAGACCTCACCCATCAGCCTGTTACAACTTGTCCTCTTCCTATGACACCTCTGAAACCTACCTATTCCTAGACCTAAGAAGCCAGCCTGAACCTGGAACTCCATCCATCCTAAGATGATCTGCTTCCTCTCAACCACAGCTTGGGTCAGATCTCAGCTTCAACAGGAAGGTCAGGCACTCTGGCATGGCCTTGCCTCTGCCTACCACTCTAAATTTTGTCTTCCTGCCCCCTCACCCCACTCTCCTTAGCCCCTGTCCCTTGCCCCTAGCTCTTCTTCAAAAGTTTTCTAGAAGACTCTAATCTTTACTAATCTTTTCTGATGACTAAGCACAGAATCAAAACAAAAGATGTGCCATATTTTGTCAAACAGGGGTCCGTTTTCAAACAGGAAAATCAATGATATGGTTTCAAAAGGTGTGTCCTTTACCCCAGTACCCATTAAAGACCTCAGCACCCATAAGTTTGTACATGCCTTTATGTAAGCCAGTGATTTTCCAGTTTGGATCATATATGGCCCACAGTTTAGTGTCCACTCTATAAAGTAATACTTCCTGTTATTTTTCTCCTAATATTAGCTCCTTAAAACTCCCAAATAATTGTCCTACTATTCCAGGATTTTGAAAATATAGCCCTATTACTACAATCTGTAGCCTTAAAACTTAATTTTCCCCAACTGAGGCAAGCGAACTATTATATGTTCAGATGAAAGCTCTTCTCTCCACCGATCACTTTAACTGTATTGATTTAATATATATTGACAAGTACTACATTTCATGTAAAATAGCTTGAAAAACCAGAGAAAGTATCTTTTAATCAACTGAATAAGAAACCAAACACTCCCAAGTTCTCATAACCCTAGTGAGGAATTACAATGAATGAAGTGATGTTATATTAATTAAATTCTTGGAATGCATCCACACTGCTTCATGGAAATGGAGACCTTAAGAGGTCTTAATGCCTGGGAAACACCTACCACGTCACTGAAATCCCTAGAACTAACCCACGTCTACCAAGGTATCTGCTTAAATCATATGAAGATGAAGATTTACAGGAAAAAAATGGAACAAGAAGGGAAATAACAAAAATTCATCTAGTTTCCACCCACTGTTTTGTTATATGATTTGGCTGTACAGGATTTATTATAGTTATTTAGAGTATCTTTCAACTATAAGCGGAAAGCTAATTGAGATTGAAAAATTTAAATTCACCCATTCATTCTCTCGCAACAAACAGGATAAAGAACTGAAATGTATCCATTCCCTGACTACATATATACACCAGGACCTGTGCTTAGAGGCATATCTATTTTCACTGCAATTATACAATAATCATGCAGTTACAAATCAACCTTATGAAATGTTACCTATATGCCTCAAACTACACTAAATACTGGAGGTTTGATTATCAATGCAACAATTAATATGATAAGAAAGAATCATTACCAGTCTCTTCAATTTATACCTCTAGAAACAGAGGCTGAAAGAAATAAGGAAGTTGTTTTGTTTGTTTGTTTGATTTGTCCATCATCACATGTAACTCTAACAAGCCATTGCTTTTGTATTCAAAACTACTTATTTTCATCTGTTTGTTTTGTTGTTGTTGTTGTTGTTGTTGTTGTTGTTGTTGTTGTTGAGTTGGAGTCTCACTCTGTCACCCAGACTGGAGTGCAGTGGCACACTCCCGGCCACCGCAGCCTCGACCTGCTGGGCTCCGGCGATCCTTCTGCCTCAGCTTTCCAAGTAGCTGGACCTACAGGCACACGCTACCATGCCCAGCTAATTTTTTTATTTATTGTAGAGATGAGGTCTTGCCCAGTTGCCCAGGAGGGTCTCAAACCTGCGGGCTCAGGCAATCCCCTCACCTTAGAATCCCAAAGCGCGGGATTACAGGCTGAGCCACCGAGCCTGGCTTTTTGTTTTTTTTAAAATGATTTCCAGCATTACAACAGGTCCTAAGGTATAAAATAAGCATTGTAAATAAGGCTCTGCTCTTTATGAGGAAAAAAAGTACTCCTGGATTCATAAAGTGAAGAACATGCTATACTTGTGTATAACCTATGGAAGTGGTGAAAGTTCTCCTCTTTTGTTTGAGACATATATTTCTTAAGAAACCAAGAAATATTGTGTGTGTATTAAAAGGGATGTGGGAAAACACAAAAGGCCATGGAGGAAACGGATTATGTATAAACTTGGGTTCCTGGGCTATTCCACCTGGAGAAAGTGAAGACAGGTGCTAGTAAGTGGCCGGTCTCCTGCCCTGCTAAAAATTATGATGAACTGTTGTAGCACCATTCACAACAGCAAAATCATAGAACACCAACAACTGACTAAATAAAGAAAATGTTGTATATACACACCATGGAATACTACAGAGCCATAAAAAAGAATGAAATCATGCCCTTTGCAGCAACATGAATGGAGCTGGAGATTATCATCCTACGTGAACTGACTCAGAAACAGAAAACCAAACACCATATGCTCACTCATATGTGGGAGCAAACAGTCACAAAGATAGAAATAATAGATACTGGAACACCAATAAAGGGGGTGGTGGGGAGGGTGATCAGGGTTCAGAAACTACCTGTGGGGCACAATATTTACTACCTGGGGAGTGGGCCACCTGAGACTCAATCTTACACAATATGTTCATGTAACAAACATGCATGTGTACTCCCTGAATCTAAAATTTTTAAAAATAATAAAATAAATAAATAATGATGAACTGTTCTCTCACTTAACAATTAGAAACAGATATAAGTCTTGGGACACAAACATCCCCATCAAGAAATACCACTTTAAATAGCCATTAACTCAAATAACCTAGTTGACTTTGTTGGTCAAAAAAGTCTTCCTATAGAAAGGATATTAACTGTTTCCAAAATTTCCAAAAGTTATTTCTGAGACTCAACTTTGCAAAAGGAAGGAAGGAAGCAAGGAAGGAAGGAGAAAGAAAGAACTGAGTTTGAGCTAGAGGAAATTTCACAGAACATTTGGCCTATATGAATTGCATAAAACACCTGTTGAGGGAAAGAACATTCCTTTCTCCTTAAAAAACTGGATGAGAGATAGGAGTGGTGGTTCATACTTGTAATCCCTACACTTTGGAAGACCAAGGTGGGAGAACTGCTTGAGCACTTTGGGAAGCTGAAGTGGGAGAATTACCTGATCCCAGGAGTTCAAAACCAGCCTAGGTAACATATTAAGACCTCATCTCTACAAAAACAAAAAACAAAAAATGAGCCAGGCATGGTGGTGCATGCCTGTAGTCCCAGCTACTTGAGAGGCTGAGGCAGAAGGATCACCTGAGCCCAGAGGGTCAAGGCAGTGGTGACCTGTGGTTGTGCCATGAGCATGCCGCTGTACTCCTGCCTGGGTGGCAGTGAGACACCGACTCGATAACATAAAAAAAGAGGGGGTGAGAAAGTAACTGCCTTGTAATGTGGTTTGAACCATTCTTACTCTGCCTAAGTCAAGGTAAAAGAAGGACAAGACTTGGATCCTGAAATTTGGAAAAAAGATTCTGTGCTATTTTCTTCTCTTTGGTGGGTCAAAGCACCAATTTCTATTATATAATTTTTTTTTTCTTTTTTGAGTTGGGTCTCATTCTGTCACTCAGGCTGGAGTACAGTGGCATGTTCATGGTCACTACAGCCACGACCTGCAGGGCGATCCTCCTACCTCACCGAGTAGCTGGAACTACAAGCATGTACCACCACGCCTGGCTAATTTTTTAATTTGTTGTAGAGATGAGGTCTTGCCGTGTTGCCCATGGGCTCAGGCAATCCTCTCACCTCTGTCTCCCAAAGTGCTGGGATTATAGGTGTAAGCCAACACGCCTGGCTTAATTTCTATTATATAATTTCACATTGTCAAGTGAGTTCCTTCAGTATAGTCTTATCTTGTTTGTGTCTGCCCAACATCTCTTGCAAATCTTGGTGCAACTCAGTCACATAGGAAGGGTAGGCTAGATGGACAAATGGACAGAGGGACCAAGGATCCAAGAGCATCTTTTGCTACTAACTTGCCTAGATGTCTTGCCTTCAATAACAGCCATGGTTAAGATATAACTCAAATAATAAACTATAAGGCAGACAGTGTTTCTTTGGGCAAATGAGACAGTTCTGTGTCCTGACTGTGATGGTAGTTACCCAAGCGTATATATATGATAACATTTCGTAGAACTATAAACACACAAATGAGTATCTGCAAACCCTGGTGGAATTGAAAAAAATATATAGCTCAGTTAATACTCTTGTGCCAATGTCAATTTCCTAGATTTGGCTGTTGTACTATGGTTATCACTGAGGAAGCTGGGTGAAGGGTACCCAGAACTCTCTATTATTCACAACTTATATGAGACTGTAAAATTATTTTAGAACAAAGTATTTTAAAACACTAAAGTAGAAAATTCTAACAAGTCAAAGGATATAAATTGTCAGGCTAAACTATGAGTTCTAGCAATTACGGGTTTGTGACAAAGGGATCAAATTGTGCTTTTTTTCTCCCTAATAGTTATTCTCTAGATCAGTGAGGTCCCATGGAAATAATGCAAGTCACCTATGTACTATAAAATTTTCTGGTAGCTGTGTCAAGCAGTGGTAAAAAGAAACTGGTTAAACTAACTTAAATGATATTTTATTTAACCTAGCATACCTAAAATATTGTCATGTCAGCATGCAACCAACATAAAAATGTTAATTAATACTTTATATTTTTATACTAAGTCTTTGAAACCTGGTGGGTATTTTATTTTACATTTGCAGCTCATTTCAATCTGGCCCAGCTACATTTCAAGCACTAAATTGCCATATGTGAGCGGTGGCTACCACACCAGACAGTGCAGAGCTACATTCCACCTTTAAGTTGCAGTCAAAAGTCACTTTCAGCTGTTTCCATAATGACACCTTTTCACTTCCTTTGAATGAATGCATACCTCCAGCATTTCATGCCCACTGTATATGAGAAGTTATACCACTTGAGGGTAATGTATCTAAAGCTATCTAACAGTAAACTTCCAGATGTAAGCATACATAAACACACACAAAAGCAAAAATTGCAGCTCCACTTGAAAAGAGTCTGTGGCTTTGAAGATTTGTATGCATTGTGATATATTTCTGGGAAAAGCTGTGACTCCCTCCTATCCAGGTCATCTTCAAATGAAGATAAAGTCTCATCAATTTTAAAGATTTTGGATATGGAGGCAGGAGTGTCTGACGTCTTTCCTTGTGGTTCATTAAAAATAGACTATCAATTAAATCACGACAAAAAGGCTTGAAGTGACTGTGAAAGGGGTCTTTAGGCTGTTCTCTAATACTTCAGTTCTCCACCTCCTTCTACATGCATATGATGACTTTACATGCCCCCCTCCACGACCCCTTCAGACCCCCTCTGGCTGTGAGATTTGCTTTGGCCAATGAAAAGTGAGCAGAGGTGATAGGTGTCACTTCTGTGCAAAGCACAGATCAATACTCCTCTCTCTTCCTATGTCTCAAGATCCAGCAACGCAGGCTGCTCTGTGGGCCCAGATAGCTGAGTGAGATCCCATCCAACAGACTCCAAGCAACTCCTGATGGAAACGCAGTTTGAGCAAAAAATAAACCTTTGTTGTTTTAAACCCCAGAGATTTTGAGGTTGTTTGTTATTACAGCATAACCCAGCCTATCCTGACACATCATTCCGTGTTGGTTCTGTACATGTGACATCAACTATTCCATCTAGGACATCTCTCTGAATATGAGGGCTTATCATATCTGCTATATAACCCAGGCTTGGTTTTACAGTGGTTTCATTACCAACCATAAAAACTGTAACAGTGGAACTGTATAAACAAACCGAACAGTGTTTTTACTGTAAAACATGAATGTAATATAAATATTTGTCTTTGCCTTCTCTCGGCATCTGTAATGAGAGCAGAAAATTCATGCCATATGTTTATAGTATAAAGGAGAAAAAAATAGATCTCAATGATTCATCCATGTGGGTGCCGGCAAAGCTGTTTAATATTTTTAATTCACCCATTTTCTTTCATGTATAAATTCTCCACAAATCATAAAACACTTACGATCGTCAGTTACTAAATTCATGATTATTTCTTCAGAAGGGTCCTTGCAGAGGCGAATGTGAACGTGATGATAATGAGGTCAATTTCTCTGGCCTGATGAGAAACCATGAAGTGAATCACTACATTACGACCCTTGCCTATCCCCGCCCAGTCTGGCTTTGACAAATCTGAATATGAAACCATTTCTCCGAAGACTTCAAAAGACCTATCCTACCTCTAGCCGGAAACGCCACTGAACATTTGGGATCCTGATAGCTCCTTTTTTTTTTTAATACTCATAGGGAGAAGCACTGAGCATGTTAAGTGGATTCTGTCTGCTTAGGACCTTCTGATATGGTGGAAGGAAGTGTTATCTCAAGCACTGAGGTCTGTGCCAAGCTCAGAATCCAGCTTCACACACAGAGAGCAACGGGGGATGTTTTTATTTCGGAGCAGTGATTGAGCCCTTGATGTGAAGTTGCCGAAGCCTGCCCAAAGTGTTTGTGCAAGCTTTTAGGATGTGAGCCGAAAGGCACAGAGAATGATTCAATTTTCTCCAAATTGGCTCACGGACCAGAGGTTTCTGGAAACTGTCACCGTCCTACAAAATCCAATACCACAGCAAGGAAGCTTTGTTTGAACATGAAGCAAATCTGCCCAGAGAAGGCTCTGTCTGGCACTGAGGAGGCCAGCCCCTCGTGGGCACTAGAGCTGTTGACAGGGACAGGGAAAGGTGGGGACACCTTGATGGGTTAGGACCCAGGATGGCCAAGAAAGAACAGGTAGCGTTCAAGAGCTTTTAGCTCCAGCTCAGTGAGCGGCACTTGGCAGGTGTTGCTGAGCGTGTGCCACTAGCCAGGCACTGTTATCTCATTTAATGCTGACAAGCATCCTAAGGTGCAAGGAGGCAGTAGCCCCATTTCCTGTAGGAAGAGAGAGAGGCACAGGCAGCAGGAGCGCCTTGTCTGAGATCGCAACACGATCACGGAATGGCAGAGCCAGCATTCCAACCTAGATGGGTTTGATTCTAAACTCCATGTCCTAACCACTGCCTAGAAGTCAAAGAAAACCTTTCCTGCTCCTAATCAATGGTCATACACCCCCCAAAAGTGATGAGAAACACGGGCATTAGGTCGGTTCCTGCTAGGGAATTATTGATCTTGGACTATAACCCAGGCCTTGCTTCCCCCTCCGCACACACACATGTACATAAACACCTAGTGATATGGTTGATATCATTATTAATTTACATGTCTGTAACCACACCTAGATTCCTTGAGGGAAAGGACAATGTCTCGTGTATCTATATATGTTCAGACTCCAGTGAGATGCCTGGCATAGAATAAAGCATCGATAAATGCTTGTTGAGTAAATAAGGAGACCAACAGACAAATAATCAATGCATAATGTGATCCATGCCGTGATAGATGCATATTTTAAAACCTAAAGTTGGACTGTACACTCACAGGAGGCAGGAACCTTTGCTTTCTTCGTCACTGCCATATTACTAGTACTTAATGCCATACCTGACCCAGAGAAAGGGGCTTCCTTTGTTGAACGAAGGAAGGAAAAGAGGGCAGGAGAAAGGGAAGAGAGGTGCAGGAAAGCTTTGTGGGAAAAATACTCATAAGCAGAGACTCACAGGATGCAGAGGCAGATGTTAGGAGGACAAGCTTGGCTGAGGTCCTTCCGAGCAGAGGAAACATTCTGTGCCAAGACACAGAGAGACAGGAAGGTTTGGGAACAGCAGTGAACTTGACATGGTTGGAATAAGAAAGAGAATGGTCAGATATGAGCCTCCGTGGGTAGGTGAGGGCTGGACCACCTAGAAGCCCCAAGCAATGTTTTTGTATCTTTGTTAAGCACTTAGCGCATGCTAGGTACCTGAGTACCATACTAAGTACTCAGGTACCACCCTAAGCGCTTTACATACAGGACTTTAGTTAATCATCACAACAACTTTGTGATGAGGGTACTACTATCATCCCCATGTTACAGATGAGGAAACTGAGGAAAAAAGAAGTGAAATCACCTGGTTCACCTAAGTGCCAGAAATAGGATTCTAACTCAGGCAGACTAAATCACACCAGGTCTGTGGCTTAAACTCATGTAACACTTTCTAGTTCAATCCTTTTAGACTAATGAAGTCAGCAAGTTTTCACAGCACTTCCCAAGATGGAGCCTTGTGCTGAATAGGAACTCACTCATGCTAAATGAATTCTTTCCAAAGGCCATCCTGAGAATCGAGTGGGCTATTTATTCCTCTTAAATAAAGACCTTATATCCCCCTAGTTTATCCACTTATAAATTTCAAATATATACCATCTTTTTAAAAATCTATATTTAATTATATGGCATCAGTGAAATTTCACTTGGGGAACAATAATCTAACATAAGTGAATGCTTCCAATAGAAAAAACTGTAACTTAAAATGAATTACTGTGTTTGTCAGGAAAAAAAATTTACTCTCTTTACAGGAAGAAAAAAAATATTATCTGGTATTAGGTAGCCCCAGTCAATTAGAACACTGCATCAATAGCAAAGAACCAAATAACCACCCTAAATTCCTCCTCTCCCAGTGTAGATTTCACTGCTGATCCCAGCCACGGAGTGTATTGCCCGCTCCAGCCTGACTTTCATTAAGGCTTAAAGTCAATTAAGCCACGAATTGGAACAATCATTCCTCCTTTGCAAAGTATTGATATTTTTTTCCTAGCCGCTTTAGGGCTTTTCCAGCACTCACAAAGAGATTTATGTTAGACAATTTCTTTCTGATTAAAACAAATCATAGCTCAACAATTCTAATTTCCTCCTTTCTAAGCAAGAAATGATAGAGAATGCTGAAAACAGTGATCAGCCACTCCCACCCCCACAATCATGCAAAAGCTGCCACTAAAAAGCTCACAAACACACTGCGAGAGAGGTTCCCTCTATCACTACCTCTGTCTCTGAGTCTTTGTCTTTCTGTCCCTCTTCTGTGTCTCCATCTCTCGTGTGTGTGTGTGTGTGTGTGTGTGTGTGTGTGTGTGTATGTGTGTGTGTGTGTATCTTTCTCTGTATATCTATCTTCCCTCATTTCTCTGTCGCTGCCTCTCCGTCTTTTTGTATGTGTGTCTGTTATCTGTCTCTGTCCATCTGTCTTTCTCTTTATCTCATTAATTTATCTTTGTCTACATTTATCTTAACAGGCTTCAGGACAATTACTTGTGAAACAAAAAGAAAGAAAGGTGTTAGAAGCATAGCCAACCCAAGCTTGTTTTTCTGCTCTAAGTAATAGGAAACAAGAAGGTTTTTATATTTACCTCCAAATAATATCATCTTTTCATTTTAAAAGCAGTTACTAATGTCTCTTATCAACCTTCTCTCTCTCAACTGCAACACACCCTCTAGCAAAGCCCAGAAGTTTCCTGGATTAGCCCAGTATCCCTTTAATATAATCCTCTCTACTCCGGAGTTTAGTCTTTTGAGCGCTCATTCTACATAAAGGCCCATTTTTCTGCCCTTCAAAATCAAGTTGATTTATGAATTCACCCCTCAGCAAAGCCAACTCCCACATCTCCAGAGTGACACGGGAAGCTGGTTAACTGAGATTTCCCAAACCAGAATTTGCAATTTTCAAAGAACTGGAATAAAATACGTTTATCCCAATGTATTATAAATAACGACCCTTTCTTTAACAAGCTAGAAGGTAGTTGACGAATTGGAGTCACTTCAGTAGTATCAATAGGAAAATCAATTCCCACAGCTCAGTACTTAGGAAAAAAACATCTGGTTACTTGCACCTTCTGCTGGTCTGGTTCCCAAAAACCAGCCAACCAACCAAACTGTCCCTTCCTACAGTGGCAGAATACTGCTGCCCAGGTTATAACTGCCATGGCTCGCCTGCAACCTTGTTTCACTCTCTCATTCACTCGACAAATATTTACTAAAGCTCTCCTATTGACCAGGCACTCTGCTACACACTGGTGATATACCAAGAGGAATAAGACCAGCAAGTCTTCTATTACCCCTCTGGTATTCATCTCTGCTGCTGTATGAGCATGGACAAACCTCTATGCCTCAGTCTTTTCATCTGAAAATAAGATTCATAATATTAGCTATCTTACAAGGCTGTCATAAAGATGAACTGAATTAATGCATTTAAAGTGTTTAGCACAGTGACTGGAACACACTGGTATCTATCATTATTATCATCATCATAAAAAGAATAATCAAAGAAGCCATCCAATTGAGTATGACGTGTCAGGAGTCATATTCCTATCCTACAAGCAATTCTATGTTCTTCTTTAAAACACACACACACAAACACACACGCACATATTTCCACAACAGGCAAATGGAAAGCAGGATAGTATGTCTCAGAAGAAGCATAATGAATTGTCTAAGTTACCCTCTATGGACCTCAGTTTCCCTATCTGTCAAGTGGGGAGTTAAATTGGATGATCTAAGAAAGCCCTTGCCAATTTGAAAATTTTACCATTTTATAACCACAGAATGCCCAACTGTAATCTGTTGATTCATAATTCTCCCTAGAACAACAACTTCACTAACTCATACCTGAATCTGTCATCATATTACTCCCACATAAATTTGCTCACACCTTTGCTGTACTAAAGTAACAGCTAAAACAATTATGTAAAGCTCCATGGGTCATAGAAAACTAAAAGAAACTTTATTTTTAACTGAGTCTTTAAAGTACTGCAGAATTATTTCTGCTTTTCTTTGATGTCTCCTCCAAAATGTCTATGTTGTCAAGTCTTTGAGGATGCCGTAACAGCAACCCTGGCCGGCAATATGATTCTAATCATCAACACCCCTGCCAAGTGCGCTCGCATCTCCTCCAACGATGCGAACTGACCCAGGGCCCAAAGTGAACATTTAACTGGCTCTCAGTTATCCACATTTATAGATGGAAAAAGCTGTGAACCATCCCAAAATAAGACAATTCCAAAGTAAGTGCTACCTAATTCTAAATGTCACTATCTGAATTCTGGGGAGATTTACACCGTGAAACTCATTCCCATTCCTCAAGTGCCCATCACTCTCCATACAAGGTTTCAGAAGGTAGGAGAAATCCTATGAAAGAGTCTCTAGAATAAAAGTTTGGCAGCCTGCTCGACAACAAGAGATGTGGAGTCACAATGATGTTTGCAACTGTCCTAGAAATAGAGACAATCTTGGGCTGGAGGCTGGAAAAGCTTTGTGGGTATGAAAACAGCAGCATCTTTAAAAGGAAAAGTGCTAAGTAATAAGAGACAACCCAGGGGCCAGGGAGGCTTGAATCTGCCCCAGCCCCTTCTGTACTGAATCCAGCCAGGCAGGGGCACTCACATGTGGCCTCCTCAGATGATCAGGATAACTGAGCCTAAGTAGGTTGTTTCCAGCTTCCTGGTAACTCCCCTTGTTTATGCCTGCTCTCCGAGTGTAATTCTTGAAAGCCCCTCTTTTCACTACCAACACTTTCTGATTTGAACAATAAAGTGTTTCATCACCCTCCTCTTAAGAGATGGTCACAGATAAGTAAGCACATTTCTCTCTATTTTCACAGAGTTTTGAAAAGTGAGAAATGCTTTCCCCGATAATTTGCTAAAATTCCTCAGAGCAGGAACCCTTAAAAGGGATGGTTATTTTTAGCCATTGGGATTCAGTTGATGGATTTTAAAGTATTCCTTGAATGTCAGGAACTAAGCAAGTCTGTTCAGCATCCTTCTGTTCCTTTCTAGCTCATCGCTGCCACTGTAACCACAGCTGACCCAGACCACAGCTAACAATCCAGCAGTGTCTCTGGGCCTCTGCGCTCCCCTCCCTAATTCAGTCTGAGCATCTGTTTTTCTGCATCACTAAGTGTGGCCTGCATCACCCTCACTTAGACCCTCAGTGGCTGCCAGGACCTAGAGAACAAGGTTCATTCTCCTAAGACTGGAATCCAAGGCCCTGAATGATCTGGCCTCAAATAGCAACTTCCTGCCCTCTCCCCTGCACTGCACCAAAACCTGTCTAGTCACCATTCCCAGGACAAACCACTCATGTTCCCTTTATACTCTTTCTTCCACTCCAGATGTGCTCTCACCATCTGGACTGATTGCAGTATGCCAATACTTCTTCTTCAACCATCCTGCTTTGAAGCACATAGAGAGACCATCTTCCAGGAGTCCTAGGAGTATCACTCTTACCATATGCACCAGGTGATGGCATTGGTGACAGCTTGGGGGCATCACCTCATTAGTAATGTCCTTCTAAACTGTCTTATATCACCCATTATACCCAGCATGTAATAGATGTTTAATAAATATGCATACATTTTGAAAAATAACCTGAAAATCTTGGGGCTAGCTGGAACTGGTTTGGGAGAACATTTGATTTTTGTAAGCAAAAATGTGTACTTGTGGCCAGGCTCAGTGGCTCAGCCTGTAATCCCAGCATTTTGGGAGGCCAAGAAGAGTGGATTACCTGAGCCTGCAGGTTCGAGACCAGCCTGGGCAACTTGGCGAGACCTCATCTCTACAATAAATAAAAAATAAGGCCAGGATCGGTGGCTCAGCCTATAATCCCAGCACTTTGGGAGGCTGAGGCGAGTGGACTGCCTGAGCCCACGGGTTCGAGACCAGCCTGGGCAATTTGATGAGACTTCTTCTCTACAATAAATCAAAAATTAGCTGGGCATGGTAGTGCAAGCCTGTAGTTCCGGCTACTTGGAAGGCCGAGGTGGAAGAATCGCAGGAGTCCAACTGGTCAACGCTGGCATGGCCATGAGCATGCCACTGCACTCCAGCCTAGGCGATGAAGTGAGACTCCAACTCAAAAAAAAAAAAAAATTAGCCAGGCACTCAAAAAAAAAAAAAATTAGCCAGGCATGGTAGCACATGCCTATAGTTCCAGCTACCTGGAAGGCTGAGGCGAAGGATCGCTAGAGCCCTGCTGGTCGACGCTGGGGTAGCCGTGAGCACACCACTGCATTCCAGACCAGGCAAAGAAGTGAGACTCCAACCCAAAAAAAAAAAAATGTGCACTTGCATTTTTATAAAAGAAGAAGCAAAAAGCATGAGAACAGTAGAGCCCTGCTTCTCAGCATCTGCATGTATCAGAATCTCCTGGAGACATTACAAAACACAGATTGCTGGGCTCTACCTCTGGAGATTCTGATTCAGAATCCAGGTCTGGGGTGGGGCCCAAGAATTTGCATTTCTAAAAAGTTCTAGGGCCAGACACAGTGGCTCAGGCCTGTAATCCCAGCACTTTGGAATGCCAAGGAGGGAGGATTGCTTGAGCCCAGGAGTTGGAGACCAGCCTGGGCAACATAGTGAGACCTCATCTCTATTTTTTTAAAAAAGCTGTAGGTCAGGTACCACACTTTGAGTAGCACTGTGTACATTTCTGCAGCATTGAAAACCACAGGGATTAACCATTGAGACACTACTGAGACCATTACAAATGTCTCCTATTCTTTCCTACCTTAAAAATAGCATCTTTCCAGCCCTCTTTTTTATTTTTGTCTCCTTATTGCTTACAATTTGATGTAGATTTTAAGCATCCTGTAATTCATCAACTAATTCTCTCCTGGCTACACATTCCAAGTAATTAAAGTTCAGTAATAACTTATTCTTTCTGCTCCAGCACCTGCATTTCATTTGTTTATTTTCCCAGAGTCATAAATCTGAAGGGCTGTCAAAGTGCCATAATATTAGTGCAATAATCAAAGTTAATTAGTCCCTCTCAATAAACAACAACAAAGCCATTACAAAGATGCATTGAAGTTTCTCCCAGCTACCCAGTTTTCAGGCCGCATTGTAGTTGGAACAATTAGACTCTGAGAATTGTCGGTAAATAAGAGCAGTATTCCTCTGTCATTTAAAAGGAGGCTGTGCTCTCTGTGCATGCTGATTCATTAACTCCAGGGAAGGCAAGGCAGGTTGGGGCTCCTGAGTCTGTGCGTTCCCAGCTGCCTGGCCTTCCCAAGTACATCCCAAGCTTCAATAATAAAAAGAGGGACAGAGGTTGCATTGAAATGAGAGGGGCCAGTCTCACTGCCAACTTTTAGTAACCTGATATCTTCAATAACTTTGGATTTATTATTTAGGGAATTTGAGAGATGTGAGTATTAGTTGGGTTCTGATGAGAAGGCAGCCAGTGGAACACGGAGGGCAGAACTAGGGCCGGCGGGTAGAAGACGCTCAGAGGAAGATTCAGCCTTCGATATAAGGGAAAAGTTCTAATTAAGAGATGTGCAGAAATAGGACGGGCTGCCTGGGGAGGGAGGAGCATCCCATCAGTGAAGGAGCTTATGCCAAAGTGGGGTGATTCCTGATCAGGGGTGTTGTAAAAGCAGTCCATGCCCCGGAGACAGGTCAGACAAGGTTAATACAACCCTGAGACCTTGAAATTCCTTGTATTTCGAGGAGCTTACTGGGTAAGCCCACATGACTTGTCCTTCAAACTCACTGTCCAGACATCCTTCTCTTCCCAGGGCCACGGATTCTTTAGTTATCCATTGTTACAGCCCAAATTTCTTCAACACATGGTGGCTTAAAACAGTAAACATTTCATATCTCACCAAAGTTGGTGGGTCAGGTGTTCAGAAATGGCTTAGCTGCTGGGTGGTTCTGACTCGAGGTCTCTCATGACAGGGATCTGTCAACTGGGGTTGCAGTCACCTGAAGGCTTGACGGGGCTGGAGGATCCCAAGAGGGTTCATACACAT
This sequence comes from Tarsius wallacei, assembly GCA_963574415.1. NCBI lineage: Eukaryota > Metazoa > Chordata > Mammalia > Primates > Tarsiidae > Tarsius > Tarsius wallacei. Next base: position 31,030 of record CAUYQG010259231.1, read on the forward strand.
AGCTTGTGGCTGTGACCTCAGTTCCTTGTTGCATGGGCCTCCCCGCAGGCTTGCTTGAGTGTCCTCACAACGCGCTGGCTTCCCTCAGAAAAAGCAACCCAAGAGAGCGAGCAAGGAGAAAGTCGGGACGCCTTTGGAGACCTTCCTCAGGAGTCCTCTTCCATCATTTCTGCCACATCCTGTTCACTGAGAGTGAGTCCTCCAGGGGAGGAAGACTAGGCTTTGCTTCTTGAAGGGAGGATTATCAAAGAATTTGCAAACAGATTTTAAAACCACCACCACCACTTCCAAGGTTTCCTTTTATAGGGTTTTCAAAACCTGGTCATATCCACATCCTCCAGTTGACTAAGAGGCAAGGTCTAGTTCCAGATGACTCTCTTAGCAGCACAGGGTGGGCTCTACCAGCTCCATGTCTCCCCAGCCCCTGTGAAAGGCCAGCCAGCTCCACACCTGGGCATGGGCACACAGGACATGGCAGTCACCTTTCTGCCCTCCAGGGATGGAAGGAGGCCCCTGCCCTTACCTCAGCTTAGCTTAATACTAATGACCCACTAGTGGGAGGATGAAGAGAGGTGTGGCTATTTCCTAGTGTGTTGATCATGTAAACACACACACACACACACACACACACACACACACACACACACAGACTTTAGAGTTGATGCTGGAATGAGTTAAGACTTTTGGGGCTATGTGGATGAAGCAAATATATTTGTTGGACATGAATTTTGGAGGGCCAGAAGCAGAATGCTATGAATTTTTTTGATAGCAGTCAGAACTAAGGCAAAAAAGAAACAAAGAAACATTTCTCCAACAAGTTATATGAGTTCATTTGTCTGTTTTAAGGATCTGTATTGGACAAGTTAGCCTCTCTGGTGTGACCATTTGCTGAAACTCTATGTGCCAAATTCTGAGCAATTGAATACATGGTTCTCAAGGTCAATGTAAGAATGAAGTGTTATCCTTACAATGACCTTGAGAACCATTATTAGGACCATTCTGCAGATAAAAAAACCAAGGTTCAAAGAGATGACCAAAGTTGCCCAGGGACACCCAGTGAGCAAGTATTCGAACCAGGATTCCATCTCTCCAAAGCTGGGGCTTCTTCTACTCTACTGGGCTGCCTCTGTATAAAATAAAAATCTCCTGTATTTTAAATGTCTTTCTAAAGTAAACCTTAACCTCTTGCAGTGTGTGCTGCCCCAATCTGAGAGCAGCTACCTCGTCTACAGCCATATCTGTATTTGTCCTTGTGTAGGAAATTTTACCAGCGCAAGGACTGTCTCACCTCTCTGTTTAATCTAACACCTGCTACGTCTGAGACTCTCTAAATGCCCCATAATAAATATGAAAAACAGTCTCAAGTATATTTTTCCCCTCTTAAATAACAGAGCCTAAATGCCGAGTGGCCAGAAGCAGACCCTTTAGCCATTGGCTGAACAGCATCTGAAGAGGAAATCCGTCTCTTCAAACTATGTCAAAATTGCTTAATAAGAACTCAGGGGACTCCATATTAATGAAAGGATGCATCTGCTTTGGGTTTCACATGATTGGGAGTGATGGTTTGGAGCTAGCCACCTATGCTTGACTTTCACTCTTTAAAACTCTGCGGTTAATCACAGCCCTCATTATACAAAGGTTACAATGGATATAAAGTTTGAAAAATTCGGTTCAAGACTGCAAGCAGTGGCCAGGAAAAAAAAATGAAGACGCAGAGACAGTGATCAAAGAACAATGAATAACAGTCAAGACTAAGCCGACGCAAAATTTTCAGAATGAGAAATGAAATAGAAAACTTAGAGGATAAGTACCAAGCACAAGTTTTAGGTATTCTGGAGACGGAGAAAACTCAGAATATTTTAGCAACCGATTATGTCTATGAGGGGGATGAATAATTTATTATCTGATAAAGAATCTTCCCTGGGCTTGTGACAAGAAAGGTCAAATAGGCAACTTAAATGAACAGTAAATATACTATACACCACTTGGAAGAAAAGTCCGGGAAGTAAAGGGAAGGAAGGCACTTCCTTTTTCCAGGTTCATCAACTCCATTGGATTATAAAATGCCACAGTGGGCCACAGGTGTTCTCATATTATGAATCCAGAAACACACATCCACATAACCACAAATCTCTATGAATACAGTATTTGGCCAAATCCTGGAAAAAGACAGGCCAATGTTCCAGCATTACATACACCAGGAGTTTGGGATTGGATAACAAGATGCCTTTGGGGTCAGAGAAATATAAATATGGCTTCAAATCCTGGATCTGATACATATCTCCTAGCTGTGTGAGCTTGGGCAAGCCTCTTCTCCTCTCCCAGCCTCCAGTGCCTCATCTGCACAATGGGTTTAACACATAATATAAATATTTCACTGTTGAAATGCTATGCCCAGTGCCTAGAACAAAAACAAAACTGAATACCCAACCCCCATCTGGAGGTGACAATAATAATATTACATCTTACAAACAATAAAGTGCCAAGGAAGAACTTTAGAACCTTATCTTTGCCTTCTTTTGTGAGTGTGTGCTTATTGATTTAAGCAAGTGGTTTACATAGTCCTTGCTGCTTCACAGATTTATTTATATCATATTTTATTTATTAAAAATCCAATACTATACAGAAAAACAATTTTTAAAGCAAAGAAATGAGGAACAAATCTAATGGCTGATTTAAGATGAACTCTTTCCAATAATCTATAACTACTATTAATATTAATAGTTTTTAAATTTTTGTTTACCTAGAGATCACTCAAAACAATGAAGATGAGCCTGTGACTTGTGATGCGTTGAAGAACGATCATCTTTTTCAAGTCAAGTCACCAGCTTAGACAAGCAGGAGGCTTATATATTGCCTACCCCACATGCTCCAAGCCTCCCCTCAACACACACACACACACACACACACACACACACACACACACACACACATTACATCACATCAAAGAAGGCATCACACCTAAGGTCTTCCATTCTGTAAAGGCAAATTACAGGATTTAAGCTTTTAGTACCAAGGAGATTGGGGAGAATCCCCACAAGTGGTGAAGCTATACCAGCTCATCAAGTCAGAGTAGACTTGAGGAGCACCTAAAAGTAGCTGGATTTCTACAGAAGTCCTTAAAAGTGCAAGCTATGTATTACTCAGTATCCTAGTCTATCACTCCTTAATATCATGTCATGACAACACAGGGTATCAGTATCTACTAAAAGCACAACTCAGTGTCAAGTCCATGTGCCTACTACAATGATCATTAGCAATTGTTCCATATCTGATAACAGTGTTAAAGTCATTATTTCCAATGCTTATCAAAGAGACTGCAATGACATAATGCTGCCAGTGCTTCTCCCATGCCTTCACTCCCATGAGAAAAACAGACCTGGTATCCACTCTATTGAAAACTAAAATCATGATAGCACTTTACCATCAAACCGTGTGCCTACAACCAAGCAAGCATGCGCTCTCCCCCTAAGACATGCATATTCCATTACCTCTGACTAATAAATCTTTTATTTTTACCCCCATCTCCCTGCTTTCTCAATAACCACTTTGATATAAACCATTGCTTGCTGTTCCTGATGACTAATCCCTTAATCATCTTTCCTAAATATATGCAAAGTGTATTTCTTTGTAAATACAAAAGAAAAAGCAATCACATAAATAATTAAGATGGCTTTTCAAATGACAGTTGAGTGCTAATTCGAGCTACACTGGAAAATACTAATCAACAAACTAAATACATCTATTTAAATGTAGGAGTCCAGACATATGAAGACAGGAAAAGAATTCATTGCAACTCCATTTGAATCAAGCTGATAAGCATCTTCCTTAGAGCTCCCTTTCAGCCATTTGCAAGGATAAGAAAAATAAGCATCCCTTTGCACTTTCATATATGAATGAGAAATTATTATTATTACTGTTATTAATAGCAGCCATTAACATTTAATTGAGCATTTAATTTATTCTCACAATGTGTTGATACTTTACATACATATGGACACAGATATTATTATTTGCATTTTACAGATGAAGAAACTGAGGTTTAGAGTAGTTAAGAAAATTGCGCAAGGTAGTAGGATGTACCTGATTCTAATTTTCACCATTATAATACACTATATTTTATAGCTGTGGTTATCAACCAGAGATGATTTGCACCCCCAGGGGACATCTGGCAATATCTAGAGACATTTTGGTTGTCACAACAGGGGTGGAGAGTAAAAAGTAGGGGATAGGGAGGGATTATTTTATATACTTAGTGCATTCAATGTCAGACCAGCTCTAGGGCACTAAGAGACCCAGTTTCTAGACTGAGACCAATGCGTCAAGAAGATGCCACCCCATGAAGCACCTTGAAGACCACCCAGCCTGCCCTCTCCAGACCTCTTGGGAATCTTGGCTAAAGGCTCATGAAAAAACATGAGTAGCAGAGCTGGATCCTTGATGCATTCTCTTGGCCAATGGCAAGTCAGCCTAACCAGTCTCCAGAAGACATGAAGTCTAGGCCAAGTTAAGAGACAAGTTAGGGAAGTTTGGGCTTAAAGTCTTTCATGGGGACTACACCCTCTCACTAAACCAAACATACTTGGGTCACTCATCCTGTACGACAGGGGAATTGTTCAAGATACTATCTGAGGAATCAGGGGTGGATTGAATAATAACTCTAAGAGCCATCTGCTCCTCTTCCCATGCCAGCCCATTTTTGCCCAACCTGTTGGCCTTCTCAATCCCCAGTAGAGGCTAGAGCCTCACACCATTCATTGTACCCCAAATCTCACTAATGACCAGTTGCCAATGTAAGCCCTTTTGCATTTTCTGTGTCACTCTTTACATAATCTTGGAATACGTGAGGCATGTCGGTCATTTATAACAATCCTTCCTCCTTCCCCCTTCTCTCAATCCACCACCTTCTCATCCCAGCCTCCACTCCACCCTTTTGCTTCCTGCAAACAACTGGTAGGGAGGTGGGTGATATGAGTTCCACCTGTCACCACTCAACTTCCTTCTTCCATGGAACCAGAAATTTTACTTATTTACATTCTTTTTTTGAGTCAGAGTCTCACTGTCATCCAGGCTGGAGTGCAGTGGCATACTCACGGCCACCACAGCCTTGATCAGCCTTCCAAATAGATGAAACCATAGGAGCATGCCAACACACCCAGCTAATTTTTTGATTTATTGTAGAGAAGAGGTCTTGCCAAGTTACCCAGGCTGGTCTTGAACCCTTGGGCTCAGGCAGTCCTCTCGCCTCCGCCTCCCAAAGTGCTGGGATTACAGGAGTGAGCCACCACACCTGGCTGAGGCCAGAAGTTTTAGATCCTCAGTTTTAGGAATCTAAAATTTAGAAACTAAAATTTAGAAACCTAATAGGGTAGAGGAAGGAGGAACTGGGGACTCTACTTGGGGCGTTCAAGGGTTCTGCATTGGAATGTTGCAGTCTTGCTGTGGCTGTTTATAAAGAACGTTTCCAGACCTAATAAGCTACTGTTCTTTACAGTACTCCTTGGAGGTCCTCAGATCTCAAGATGGGCAGTGAGATATGTCAGACCTCCATCAATAAAGCAATAACAACCCCATTCCAATAAATACTGAGTGAAGGAAAAAATAAACCATGGTAATGTGGGATTCAGACACACCTATTGGTGTCCCAAACTTAGAGAAAGCACATGAAATCCTAACATGCTGATACTGCTACCAAAAAAAGAGAATCTACTCCACTGGGTACAGTGGCTCATCCCAGCACTTTGGGAGGTGGAGGTGAGAGGACTGCCTGAGCCCATGGGTTCAAGACTAGCCTCGCGAGACCTCGTCTCTACAAATAAACCAAAAAAATTAGCTAGTCACGGTGGCGCATGTCCATAGTTCCAGCATACTTGGAAGCCTGAGGCAAAGGATCACCTAAGCCCAGCAGGTCGAGGCTGAGGTGGCCATGAGAGTGCCACTGCACTCCAGTCTGGGCAACAGAGTGAAATTCCAACTCAAAAAAAAAAAAAAAAAAAACAGAGAGAGAGAATTCACTCCATCTTGAAAACAAGAAAAGATCAACTTCCCACTGAGCCAGTCACACTGGCTCCTCGGACCACACTTGTTCAAGGTTAATTAGGTGCTTGTCTTAGCGGTCAGGGGCACCAGTCTGTAAGCCACATTAAGGATGGGACTGGAGTAGACTACATGTGTGGACTGTTCAACAGCACAGACACGAACCCCACTTCCCCATTTTCTTATTTAAATATGACTGGGGCCTGATGGACCTTCCCCTTCCTCCCTCCTTTTTTAATTATGCTAAATGGATTGGCCTTTTAAGAGGGTGGTTTACTTCTACACTGTCCATGTTATCCTATTTTAATTGCTTTCATTTCTTCTCTTATTTCTAACTTTGGAACATCTAAAACACCTCAGCAGGAGGGCATTTTTTCCCATTAAATAATTAGTAGTAGTAGTAATTACATATAAGTTCTTAATATACTTCTATATGGAATGAGTTTTCACTTAAGTTATAGTTTATTAAATAACTGGATTTAAGAACTCTACAAAGGACATCTTGAATGTAAAGGGAAAACAGGGTAGACCAAAGTTGCTTCCTCTAAGAACTATCACTAGTCCTGAAATTAATCAATCAAACTAGTCCTGAAATTAACCAATTAAATAGCACCTAGGAATTCTGAAAGCAAAACCTGAAAAGTATAAACATTTATGATGCTGAAGGTGGTAGAAAAGCTGGGCCAGGGGCAGAGTAGACAGACTTTGAGTTTGGAAGGCAGATGGGCCGTGAGGAGCCTGACTCTGCACCCAACCCTTCACCCTTCTGAGCCATCCTATGGCTTCTCTGAAAAACAGAGAAAATCAGGCTTCTGCATCCTCCTGGATAAGGGGTGTGAAGTACCTGGCCCAGGGCAAAGCATGTGACAGGGATTTGATACATGGAGGTTGGTAGCTGCCCCATTGTGGATGTGAGAATAGCATTCCACTGGCTCAGAGACAGACATGAATGTTCTGGAGCACAGTGCTCCTGTCATGTGCAAAGAAGGCGGGAAGAGAAAGACCAGGCAGAGAAGAACAAGTTGGGGAAGGAGGCATGGACTCTCTCTCCAGCATCGGAACTGAGAAGAACCGCAGAGGCTTGGCATGGGAGAGCCAATGCCCAGCCAAACGGTCCAAAGACTTCTGAATGAGCTTTTGCTGCAACAAAAAACTTTGGAACACTTTGAGACGCTCCCGTGAGGCGCCAATATGTTGCAGAATCCTCCTGGCCTCAATACCAATATGATTCATCGCAGCTAACGTATGAACATGCTCAAGTTGGCTAGCAGCTTGAAAACCTGGAGTCGATCAAATTGACCTTGAGAAACACAAGAAGGTAGTATTTAATGATATGACAGAAGAAATCCCTGCACAGAGGTGAGAGATAAGGAAGGACCTGAAAGAAAACAGTCCAGCAAATGTCAAGGGTGAGGAAATAGGAGGCAGGGGTGCGGACTGGGGACCGAGCCCAACATAGGTTACCAAAGCAAGGTCATACGACTTCATACCCCTCTGCGTTATGTTAGTAGTGCATGATATAAAGTAGTAATGATGGCTTCTGGTGGTAAATTTGAGCTTCTATAATCATAATCTAAGGGAAATGAGGAACACAGTATAACAGCACACACAGAGAACAAGTGAACAGCCAGCACAGTGACTCATGCCTGTAATCCCAGCATTTGGAGAGGCCAAGGCGAGAGGATTGCCTGAGCCCAGGAGTTCGAGATCAGCCTGGGTAACATGGCGAGACCTCGTTTCTACAATAAATCAAAAAAATTAGCCGGGCATGATGGTGCATGCCTGTGATCCCAGCTGAGGCAGAAGGATTGCCTGAGCACAGCAGGTCAAGGCTGTGGTATCCGTGATCATACCACAGCACTCCAGCCTGGGCGATAGAGCAAGAATCTAACTCAGGAACAAAAAAAGGAACAAGGGAACAGATGAGACACAATCAACAGGTTAAGTTTCTTCAGCCTACAATCCATAAATTCTTTTTTTTTTTTTTTGAGTTGGAGTCTCACTCTGTCGCCCAGACTGGAGTAAAGTGGCCGCTCCCGGCCACTGCAGCCTCAACCTGCTGGGCTCTGGAGATCCTTCTGCCTCAGCCTTCCGAGTAGCTAGAATTATAGGCATGCACTACCATGCCCGGCTGATTTTTTTATTTATTGTAGAGATGAGGTCTCGCCAAGTTGCCCAGGCGGGTCTTGAACCCGCGGGCTCAGGCAATTCACTCACCTCAGTCTCCCAAAGTGCGGGATTACAGGCTGAGCCACCGAACCCGGCTACAACCCATAAATTCTAACTTAAACATTTGAAATGGCATGTATTAGCTTTGTTTCCATTCCTGTTTCTTATTCTTATGTCCCTCACAGTAAATGTTTTTGGACAATTCTTTCTCTGGGATCGTTAGTCTACCTCAAGGTACTATATGGTAGAGAGAAACTATATAATAATAAATTATATCATCTCAAACTGATTCACAGGACCCAATGATGGCTCAAAATGCCAGAAAGAGGCCAGGCACAGTGGCTCACACCTGTAATCCCAGCACTATGGGAGGCAGAGACAGGAGGATCACTTGAGACCAGAAGTTTGAGACCAGCCTAGGAAACACAGCAAGGCCTTATCCTTTACAAAAAAAAATTAAAAATGTACAGGGTGTGGTGGTGCGCACCTGTATTCCCAGCTATTCAGGAGGCTGAAGCCCAAGGATTGCTTGAGCCCAAGAGTCAGAGACTGCAGTGAGTCATGATCATGCCACTGTACTCCAGCCTGGGTGGAGTGAGACCCTGACTAAAAAAAAAAAAGCAAGAAAGAGAGACTAAATGGTGGTTCTCTGAAATCATCCCATCCAATCTTCTTCATTACAGATGAGGAAACTGAGGTACCAAACAGATCAAAAGACTTTCCCAAAGTCCCACTGTTAATTAGGGAAGATCCAAGAATTTCTGCTTCTGTGCAGCAAACAATAGTTAAAATGGGATAAATGTAGATTAATCTGTTCTCATATATATTGTGTTCTAAGAAAAGAAAACAATTAATTTAAAGATGAAAAAAGTTGTGCTCTAACATTAGCTTCCAAATCTAGCTTAAACATTAATACCATTGTACAATATGGTTACTACGGTATCACTAGGGCCCCTGGAATTGTACTTTTCTAGTATAAAATATTATATTAAATGGGCAAAGTTATACAAGTGTGACACTCCTTGCTACTAGACAACAGTTGTCTATGTTGTCACTGAGAATGGAAATTGGAACAATACTTCTAAAACAACTGGGAAACCTACCAAAATGTTAAATGCCGATACCCTTTGAATCAAGGAGCCCACTGCTGAGATACTGCCCTAGGGGTGTATAAATGCATATACCAAGGATGTTCACTGCAGCACAGTTTACACCCAATGTTAGATGACATTGTAAGAAAGATTGATGCAAGAAAGAGAGAACTGTAAAGCAACTGCTTGCAATAGCACACAGTAGCAAAACAATGCAGACAACCTACATGTCCACCAGAAGGAAGACTGCCTAAGGCAGAATCCCATGATGGAAGAGTATGCAGTCGTTAAAAACAGTGAAACAGATCTGTATGCACTAATAAGAAAAGATCTCCTGAAGTAATAAATCAAAAATTCAAAGTACAGAACCGTATGGGTATATTTTGCTGGTATATATAAACTTTTTCTGGAAGATATACCAAAACTGGTTTAAAATGTCTGCCATCCAAGAGAAGGGCCAAGGACTTTCACTTTTTATTTGTCACCTTCCCATTCTGCATGAAGAGTCAAATCAAATATATGTATTCCCATGTGTTTTCTTCTTTTTCATTTTCATTTTTATTTTTTTGAGATAGGGTCTCACTGTGTTGCCCAGGCTAGGAGTACAGTGGCATGATCCTGGCTCACTGCAGCCTCAACCTTGGGCTCAAGCGATCTTCCCACCTCAGCCTCCCAAGTAGCTGGGACTATAAGTGGGCACCACTATGCCCAGCTAATTTATGGGAGTGTGGGGTGGGGACGAGGCCTCACTACATTGCCCAAGCTGGTCTTGAACTCCAGGCCTCAAGCAATCTTTGCTCCTCAACCTCCCAAGTAGCTGGGACCACTACGCCCGGCTATTTTTTATTTATTTATTTACTTACTTATCTAATTTTAGAAACAAGGTCTCACTATATTGCCCAGTTGGTCTTGAACTCCTAGGCTCAAGAGATTCTCCTGCTTTGGCCTCCCAAAGTGCTGGGATTACAGGCATGAGCCATGGCACCTGGCTTATTCTCTTCTTTATACATCTCTAAAGGTCACTACCCCACTGGATGTAGGTTATTACTTTTTAACTTTAAAGTCAGAAAGACTCTAAGATAATCAGAAAAAATACAGCTCTGCCTTTTTTTAAAACTTAACCCAGAATAATGAATCTAGTGAGCTCAAGACAAAGATTCATTTGAAATATACTGAATTTAAACTATTTCAGTCATAAATATCCTGAAAAAGCAGAAACAAGGTTTCCTTTCCTTTACTTTCATAACTTCAGCTCCAGAACACCCAGAAATTTTCTTAAGTAAGTGGTTGTCTATTTCTTCAGATGGCAAGAAATCTTTCACGGTGTTAGAAAAGGAAGAATCAGCCAGGCACAGTGGTTCAGCCTGTAATCCCAGCACTTTAAGAATCCAAGGCGAGAGGACTGCCTGAGCCCAGGGGTTCGAGACCAGCCTGGGCAACTTGGTGAGACCTTGTCTCCACAATAAATCACACAAAAAAACTAGCCAAGCAAGGAGGCGTGCATCTGTAGTTCCAGCTACTTGAAAGGCTGAGGCAGAGGGATAGCCTAAGCCCAGCAGGTCAAGGTTGCAGTGGCCATGAGCGTGCCACTGCACTCCAGCCTGGATGACAAGAGTGAGACTCCAACTAAAAAAAAAGAAAAGAAAAGGAAGAATCACCCAGCCCTCTTCATGCGCTGTTCCCAGGTACACAAGTCTGTGTCTCCTCCTCCCCCCAGGTCCACTGCAGGTACCATTCCCTAACCCGTTTGACCCTTCCCCACTGTTTCCCTGGTCTTTCCTGAGATCTCAGTTCAATCACTTCTTCTTCGGAGACTCTTACGGTCTCCCAACTCCCTGTCATTATCATCATTTCATAGTACCACTTGCTGTTTTTGCAAGTTGACATGGACATCTCTTTAGTTAAACCTATCTTCCATGAAAGCTCCGCAAAGACAGTGGTAATGTCTAGCTGTCCTTAACAGTGGACCCCAGCACCTATCATAGTGGTATGCTTCATGACTATATGTATGACAAGTGAATGAATGAAAGCAATCTAGACTTCATGCCAAAGCCCAGTGATCACATTAATAAATCAATCAGCTTACGTCACCCTATGGCTCAAACCTTCTAATTTCTTCCTTGCCTCTACCTCTAAGACCCTACCAGACCCCACCACCGGCAACTTTTCTGTCTCTTCTCTTTGCATTCATCTCTGGTCACACCAGCTTTCCTGATGGCCCTTAAATTTTCCAGACCTGTTCCTACATCTGTCTTTGAAGATGCCATTCCTATTGCTAAGAAAGTATTTCCCTTGACATTTGCATGGTCCACTTCTACTTCATTTTAGTCTCAGATCAAATGTCACCACTTTGGAGAACTCTCTGCTGACAACCCCACCTGAAACAGCTCAGGCTGTCATTCCCTAACCCTTCCTCTGTCTTATTGCCCTTTATTTTATTTATAACAGATTGACATTATGTTAAATATTAAACTTAATTATCTGTTATGGTCTGTTTCTCCTACTTAGAAGGTAAGACTGTGAGGGCAGGAATTTTGTTTTGTTTGATGCTACAGCCTTAGTCCCAAAAGCACTATAAACCCTCAATAAATGTTTACACAGAGAAATATCAACACCAACATCTACACAGAGAGAGAAAAATAAAAAAACAGAGATAGGACTAAAGCCTACCCCTTTCTAATCTTAAAAACCATAAGCATAACAATCTCCTAGTTGCAATCATGGGCGTTACCATGTTTTATTTTTCTTAATAAATGAGTTAAATGAGTAAACATTCTCAAGCCCCTGCTCAGTAAAGCAGATGACACTGACAATGAACTATAAACAAATGTGTGTATAATAATGGACTTGCTCATCCTTTCATTCATAAAATAAACAAAGTGAAGATGACTTTAAAAATAAAGACATTATTCCAAGAGCAATAAACTTTACACACTGCACTAAAATCTCCATGTGTTTAGCCCAGCGTGTGTATTTGACAATTAAACAAAAATAGTCAAGTACTTACCCATTCTTCTAAAATGCGTGACACTGCTTCGCTCGCCCTTGCCATATTCCTACAGGCCAGGATCACATGTGCACCGTGGAGGGCAAAAGACTTGGCAGTTTCAAACCCTACAATTTAAAGGAGAGCCAACATTAGAAAACACACCAACACACTGAGTCAAGCAGAATGGCCTTTACTGGGCATCACTTGCATTATCCCAGTAGTTTTCAATGAAAGGCGATTTTGCTCCCCCCACCCCCACCCCCCCAAGGACAGGTATAAATGTCTGCAGACATTTTCAGTGTCCACAACAGTGGAGTAGAGTGCTACTGACATCCATAGTAGGTAGAGGCTAGGGATGCTACAAAACAATTTATGATGCATAGAGCAGCCCACCACAACAAAAAGTCATCTGGTCCAGACTGTCCACAGTGCAGTTGAGAAAACTCATCATAGGGTCACAGTGATTTCAAAGACGAAAGCCAAGTCATAGAAGAATCCATGACATAGCCAGCCAATCAACCACTAATAATGAGCAGATTCTGTGCTAAAGATCCAGACCCCATGTTCTGCTCTGAGATGTGTTCCCAGCACCTTTGCTCCCACCCATGGTAGCCTAGGCTTCTTAGACCCACCTACCCACTGATAACAGTTTCAAAAGTTGAACAAAATAACACACATATACATGCACATGTAAACACACACACACACACACACACACACACACACACACACAATCTGCTTGAAGATATCACAAGGATAGCATGACTAAGAAATTTGGGGACCGAGATCTAAAAAATTGAGAGGCCAACATTTGGCAGCTTTTTTTTTTCCTCAAGGCATAATCTAGTGCCAAAAGTGGCGGTTGGGAGCCTGGGAAGACAGGCTAAGCTTCTGGCAGTTTCACAGCAGGAAAAAGAAACAAATTTGAACTCAGTGGCCACCAAAAAAGAGGGCACTGTTAAATACACCAAACTTTTGATTGGGATCCTAAAAGGTTCTCGTTGTAAGAACTAGAAACGGCCCAGCCTTCACAAAAGTAGAAGTTCAGCTTCACAGCATTTCAATTTCTGATTGGATCTGTCCTTATCCAGCTGCCAGAACCAAGAGAAAATATTCTCTGGAAGAAGATACCATTATCCAGAGTCTCAAATTACCACTACAGTTATTTCAAATTCTCACAACATTTCTGGCATGCAAACAAAAATAACTAGACATACAAAAAGATAAGACGTTACCAAAAGCCAGATGAGGGAAAAAAACCAAAAAATGAAACCAAAGTACAGGAGATCTAGCTAAGAAAGTTATCAGAAATCATAGTTAAAATAACTGATTAATATGTTCAAGGAACTAAAAGACAAGGTAGAGAATTTTGCCAGGGAACTGGAAACAATTAAAAAATAAACCTTACATATTTTGCAACTTAAACACAATACTAATAATTAAGAATTCAATATATAGGTTTAACAGAGGACAAGACACACTTGAAGACAAGATTTAGGAAACTAGGAAATATGTCAAGAAAAAAATATCCAAAATGAAGAATAAAAAGATTACTGACACAGCAAAGAACATAAGAGACATGTGAAACATTCTTTTGTGTTCTTACACTACACATAATGTTAGTACCATAAGAAGAAAAACAATAGATTAAGACATAAGCAATATTTGAAGACATAAAAGCTGATAATTTTCCAAACCAATGACAAGATGTCAAGCTTCAAATTCAAGAAGCCCCATCTTGGGCCACAGGCAGAATAAAATGTTTACAAGCCACATAGCTGATAAAGGGTTAATCTCTAAAATATAAGGAATTACTACACTCAATAGCAAAAAAAAGGCGGGGGGGGCTGGGGACAAAGGAACTAAATAGATAATTCTCCAAAGAAGATATACAAATGGTCAACAAATATATGAAAAAGGGCTCGACATCACTAATCATCAGAGAAATGCAAATCAAAACCACAATGAGATATCAGTTCACTCCTGATAGGATGGCTATTACCAATAATAATAATAATAATAATAAGTATTGATGAGGATGTGGAGAAAAGGGAAAAGGGAACCCTTGTACATAAGAAATCTGCATTCCTTGGCGGGAATATAATTGGTACAGCCATTCTGGTAAACAGCATGGAGGGTCCTCAACAAATGAAAAACAAGAACTATCATACAATCCAACAATCCCACTTCTGGTACCTATCCAAAGGAATTGAAATCAGGATCTCAATTATATATCTGCACTCCCATGTTCATTGCTGCATTATTCACAATAGTCAAGAAATGGAAGCCGCCTAAATGTCCACAGATGGATGAATAGATAAAGAAAATGAGGTATATACATACAATGGAATATTATTCAGCCTTAGAAATGGAAGAAATTCTGCCATCTGCAACAACATGAACGAACCTGGAGGGCATCATGCTAAGTAAAATAAGTCAGACAGACTATGCCATCTCCCTGATACATAGACTCTAAAATAGTTAAACATAGAATCAGAGAGTAGAATGGTGGTTGCCAAGGACACGGGGATGGGGAAATGAGGAGGTATCAGCCATGGGGTACAAAAGTTAGGGTATACAAGATGAAAACTTGCAAAGAGGGGAGACCTCATGTTAAGTGTTATCATATACAAACACACACACACACGCATAGTAATAATAATAAATAAAGAGCCGGGCTCGGTGGCTCGGCCTATAATCCCTCGCTTGGGGAGGCTGAGGTGAGTGGATTGCCTGAGCCCGCGGGTTCGAGACCCGCCTGGGCAACTTGGCGAGACCCCCATCTCTACAATAAATCAAAAATTAGCTGGGCATGGTAGCGCGCGCCTGTAGTTTCAGCTACTTGGAAGGCTGAGGCGGAAGGATCGCCTGAGCCCAGCAGGTCGAGGCTGCGGTGGCCGGGACCAGCCACTGCGCCTCCCAGTCTGGGAGAGAGTGAGACTCCAACTCAAATAATAATAATAATAATAAAGAGAGCAAGAGGAAACTTTTTAAGGTCATGAATATATTTACAGCATAAATTGTGATGATGGTTTCACAGGTATATACTTATCTCCAAACTCAAGTTATACACATTAAATATGTATAGCTATGTACACCAATCAGATCTCAGTAGATGATTTCAAAAAATTAAAAATAAAGAAAAGAACTACAGGTTGCACAAACCCTAAGAAGACCTTAAGATGTGGTAAATAATTTTATAACAAGAAATGTATAACAGGCAAAAAAGACAAATTCATAGGAAAACACTACTAAAAAATTAACAAAGGAAGAAAAAGCAAAACGAAAAAGTTCTCCATATTTTAAAATTGTCTCAAAAAGCAAACTTGAAAGGGAAGGGGAGAGGAGCAGGGAAGGTGTGAGGGAGGGTAAAAACTTGAACACTAAACCGTGGCTCTAAACTGAAAAACACCCCATTTTGTAAACTAGAGTAAAGACCACTAGAGTATAGTGCAACAACAAAATGGTCAACTCTACTAGAGAAGGCAGTAATGTCACTCAGCCAAATCCATGTCAAATTATCATAAATTATAGTCTCCAATTATGTATAGAAAATCAGAGTATCATCACCTTACTGAGATCACCATGTGAAAGAGCCTAGTAAGTTCATCATTCATATCACCTCCATAGATCTAATCTTCATGGAGAACAGTCTATTTATATAAACTACTTCTCAAGGACAGTCAGCAAAGCACAGAGGAAAACTCAAACTCGGGAATCTGACACACTTGTACCGATGCTAGCTCTAACCATGTACAAGCTGTGGGACCTAAGGCTACACTTTTAACACATCTGAAACTCAGTTATCCTTCTGTAAGATGGGGAATAAGTGGTAAACACATACTAAGAGCCTAACATAACCGTAGTAGGTGGAAAACAAGCATTGGTGTCTGTTCTTGCCAAAATCCTACTCTTCTCTGATTTGTGTGATATACCGAATTTAGCACAGTCACTATGACTGAAAAATTAAAACTCTCTCCTAGATCGGCTTCCAACAGCAACCTAAGAGCTGGATAGTTTTAATATCAACCAGAATTCAAAGAAATCAGGTATAGGCACCACCATTTCATTTGCCTGAGCGCAACTGAACTTCATTCTTGAGACAACCTGAAGTTATTTTCTGAGATTCTGCAGAATTCTGTATTCTGAAATATTCACTTATTATTTAACAATGACCCTTGATACGTCAATCAGATTCCAAAATAATGCACAAAGGATTTCAAATCTAATATATATATATACATATATGTGTGTATGTGTGCATATATATATATGTATTTTTTTTTAAGTAAGAAAGCAGGATTTATTGAGAGGACAGAAAAGCTCCCACAGTGGGAGGGGACCCAAGGGGGTTGCCTCAAATCTGAAATATTTAACACCTAAATTGTTTGCTTTCTCTTTGATGTATGTAGTAAATGGTGTTTGAAGCCATACAATCTATGAGGCAAGACGACAACAATCTGAAATTTACTCATGTTTACCTATGATGCCAATTTCACCTCTTATTACCAGTGAGCAAAAGGCACCTAGATCTTTTGAGGAAAGAGAGAAGTAAAACATCAGGTTTTGTAGCCCAGCTGGCTGGGGGCAGGTCTGGGACAAAATCTTGCTGACAGATATGTCCCATCAATCAGGCTACTGAAATGCTGGCAGAGCATGGAGGCCACACAGAGAGGCCAACTACGACTTCACTGGTAAGACCAGTGCTTACCATGGAAGCTCTTCATGGAAGATCGTGGAGAAAACAGTGGACCCTGGCTCCCTTTGGAATCACGAGGCCAAAGCAATGATCAGAAATATGCTTCCTAGTATTTTCATCAAAGGGTGTTAAAAGAAAACAAATGATGTAGGAGACTGGAGAAGATGGTAAACACGATTCTAAGTCATACATTAGCAACCATATTTTAATATAACACAAGGCCAAGCAGGCCGCAGAGCTTTATTTACCCAACTTCACAGGTTAACGGTAAACTCCTTGAGCCCTGTTCTTTTCATCTCTGTATTTCATGGGACTAGCATACAGTAGAGTTCAATAAATATCTGCTGAGGAAACAAACGGTTCTTGCAGACTGCTAACAGGCAACGATACTGACTATTTTAAAACAATCCAAGCTATTTCAAACTGCAACACACATCGCCCTCTAACTTCCTTATCAATAATGAATAAATACTAAAATCCTGCAAAGATGCCACTCACTGCCTTTTTGAATGACACTACCAAGAAATCTGTGGGGAAAAAGCATGCCCTTTTTCTATCAAATTTTATTTTCCCAAACAAACCTATTAAGTCATGCTATCTCACTTGACAAAATAACTCCTGGCAAAGGACTTTTTATTACCAAAAAGGGCACACTTGACAAGACGGTAGCAACAGGCTGCAGGCATGAGCTTTGCCCGCTCTCCTTTGGAGGATTCCTGTCTGTAGTTACGGGTAAGCCATCTGTCTCTGTGTCTCATGAAATTATACCCTGGATCTTACATCTTCCTTTATCTAAGCAATGAATTACCAGTTGCTAGTCTACTTTTAAAAGCCGCAACAGACAACTCCATTTTCTTATCCTTTACAATTGCCTTTGGAACAAAAACAAAGTGTGGCTATTGCAAAAGATGATGGTTTAACAGGAAGGACAATAACACTTTTATAGTAAACCATATCTCTAGAGTGTGGAGTTTTATAAAAAAAAAAAAAGTTTAATAATGCTACCTACTGCTGAAGTCTTGGATAAAACCCATGAGACTAGCATCCCTCACTCTCGTAATACTGCAGCTGATGGCCAGTTTAATTAGCCAAATGTAGTAGTGCTAAGCCAATTCTGCATAGTGCCAAAGTTTGTGGAAAATAATGAAGGCAATGGTTTACTAAATTTAATAACCTGATTCATCTTATAAAAAATTAACTTTATGACAATGTTTAAATTGAACCAGCTTAACTGCATGGAGATGGCAAGAGTGTGTTCAGAAGAATATTTAAAGTAATAATATAAAGAAAACAAAAGAAGATGTTTTAAAACAACGGGCAGCATCAGTTTTTCTAGTTACATCTGGTCTGATCAGAAAAATTAAGTGGCCACAGAAGTTTAATATCTCACCATCTTGGGTTTTTTTGGTTCTTTGTTTTGTTTTTTTCTGAGTCAGGGTCGCACTCTGATGCCCAGTCTAGAATGCAGTGGCACGATCACAACTCACTGCAGCCTTGACCTGGGCTCAAGCGATCTTCCCTCCTCAGCCTTCAGAGTAGCTGGGACTACAGGTGGCTACCACCACTCTCGGCTAATTTTTTTTAAGTTTTTTTGTAGAGACAAAGTCTCACTATGTTGCCTAGGCTGGTCTATCTTGGGTCTTAAACTTGGATACAAACATTCAAGTACTATCTAATTGAACCTGCTTATCTTACACCAGTTTTCATTCTCTAGAATAGAGATTACCAACTGGTGATCAGGGAATAAGTTAAGCTCATAGATCTGTTTTGTTTGGCCGACATCTTGTCTCCCTTCCCCACCCCTTCTTCTTCACCCCCTCCTTTTTTTTTCTTCCCTTTCTTCTCCTGCTTTTCCTCCCTCCCTTCCCTTTTACTTCCTAGCTTGAGTTAGTTACCAACATGAAAACCGGGGAGATCACAGCTCCAAAGTCAGATGTCCAACTTCCCCGAAAAAGCCTATGATCGGAGTACCCTGGGCCCCCAACCCCCTTGGTGACAGTCAGGTGAGCCGAGGAGATGCTTCCAGCTGGAGATGGGGTTTGGGCTCTCTGGTTGGCCATGGTTGCCACCTGTGCTGCTGACATTACCTGCCAGGCCACTGCAGACACTTGACGCTCAGGTGCACATTATCTGGGGAGAGCCCTGCTAGAGACAATGAATCACACAAAACAGCCCAATTCAAACGTTCACATCGAATCATTGAGTCTCAAAGAACATTCCCATTGACCAGGTTGAGATTTTATTTAAACCATGGCAAAGTCTAATCTGTCAAGCATGAGATGATCAGGATGCTACCTACACCCTGGAAAACTTAGCAGTGGCACTTGACTTTTCACCGACAGAGAAGTACAAGGGTAATGAATCAGGGATCTGTAAGAGTTTGGATCCGTGGTGCAAGCTCCTTTGCATTTCCTAAATGTCACTGAGTGGCAGCAAAAATGCTGGGACATGAACTACATTGGGACCAAAGGAGATAAAGATGAACCAGACAAGCAAAAAGGCAGAGTATGTGGCAAAAACCATCCGGGCCTGGTAAGCAGCTCCAAGAGAATGCGATGGAGATGAAATCCCGAGCACCAAGCTAAAACTGTGGGACTCCTTGCAGACAGCAGGAGCCTGTGAAAGAACTTAGGTGGGGTGAAGCACTATGAGTTATTATTATCATTTTAGACATTTACAGTACTCCAGTGGTCATGCAGATGATGAACTGGCTGATGACACTACAGTCTTGTGACCAGCCAGGATAGGACGAGGGGCCATTTTATGCTAAGCAGCTAAAGGTATAAATTAGAAAACCCACCAAGCGTGGTGACTCACCCCTGTAATCCTAGCACTTTGGGAGGCTGAGGCAAGAGGACTGCTTAAGCCCAGGAGTTTGAGACTAGCCTGGGCAACATAGCAAGACCTCGTCTCTACAAAAAAATCAAAAAAATTAGCTGAACATGATAGCTATAGTCCCAGCTACTCAGGAGGCTAAGATGGAAGGATCACCTGAACCCAGGAGGTTGAGGCTGCAGTGAGCTGATCATGCCACTTAACTCCAGCCTGGCCAACAGAGTGAGACCCCAACTCAAAAAACGAAAAAGAATAAGAACACCACTTAGGAAGCAAAAGGTCTTCAAAGCTGGTGACTACCTAAGTCTAGATTTGAGGAAGTTTCCAGGAGGTGTCCAAGTTACCCTAGACAGGGAACACAAAAGGAGGAGTGGCTTGTGCATGGTGGTGGTGAGGGATGGGACAGGCAGCCACATCCCATGAGACTCATTTATAGGTTGTACAGGTAGGGACAGAGTTGCCCACAGACACCTCTTGCTCAAAAACAACAGAATGGGAACCCAATCACCATAAATATCGACAAAACTCCCATGGAAGTAGGAGCGAAGAACTGGCCAGCTTCTCTCCCCAACGCCAGGAAGATTCCTTCTGGGTTGACTTTTTTAATTTTCTCCATGTTGTGGATGTACTTGGGTGGTGTCCCCATTTACTGTAAGTTATGGTTTTAATTATCATTTTTATTAAGATGCCCAAAGGAGTTGGGGCTTCCAATACCCATAATTTCTAATGGGTTGTTATTATTAATTTATAATTGTGAAACACTGGAGACAAATGTTACTTGTAACTGTGCACAATTAAAAGGCCACAGAGATAGTGATTTCCTCTCCCCTCACACCCCCCAGAACATACCACTAAAGCGATCTTTAGGAACCAGTCAACAAGTTGCAGAAACTTCCAGCACAATCCTCTCCTTCCATGGAGAGCTATCACCATGTATAGAGCAAGATAAGCCTCGTGGCTTTCAGCTTGAGTTAGATATGGGGACCATTCAAATTTGGAGACAGTTTTGGGGTAAATAAACTAGTACTAGCTTGGATGTGAGTTTCTCCTACATTCTCTTAAAAGCACAAAGACCATACTTTCTGAACTGATCTGATTAATGTAAATGAAATTACATGACATGACATTGTCGATGGTATTGAAATCCAACTCTCCTGGGGCACTTCCAGGTGAAGTTCTAGGGCATACAGTCACCATGACTCTAAGGTGAATGCCAAATCTGCAGTGACCAGGTAATCCACACTGCTGCTTCCGTAGTCACTTTAATTACCTGAATGATCTTATTTACATTCCACACCATGTTAGTTAAACAGTCCTGAGTTCAAAGAGTTAGAAATCACTTTTGCTAAACATGATCCACAGCTGTCAACTCTAAAGAAATTATAAAACTACACGTTTCTCCAGGGGGAAGTAAGTCATAACCAGCCCTCCTTTTTAAATGTATGTGTTATATACAGCAAGTAGCATGTACCATATGTAGTTTCCTAAATACTTCTTATAACATAAATACATCTCAAATATATTTACCAAAAAAAAAAAAAAATACCAATTCAAGAAATGAGAATATATCAGCAGGAAATAGGTCGGTTCATATGGAATATCTTTTTAAAACACACCAGGCTGCATCTACACGCTCTGAGCAGTACAAGGCTGAGGCCATAATGTTTTGCAAAGCTACACAATAAATCCCAAATGACCGAGTGAGCTCTCTCAAGACACAAGACTGACCGCAGGCTGGCCTACAGTGCTGCCACTGTGCTGGGTGAGTAAGTTCTCATTTGACCTGCCAGTGACAGCCTTGGTTAGGAATCACAGTGAGAAAAGTGCCTAAAGATTACAATTAACATGGTCCTAGACCGGCCCAATGAAGACAGATTATTTAAGGGAACTAATTTGAGCAGTACTCGTGTCAGTAAAGGTGTGGAGAAACTAGACAACCTTATATATTCATGGGGCAGGGAGAATATAAAATGGTTCAACACCTGTGAGGGCAATTGAGCCGTATCTATCAAATTTGAAATGGACATGCCCTTTGACCCAATTATTCCATGACCAGAAATTCATCCTAGACATAGACCTACCCATATGGGCAGAAATGTGGGAGGAATATGCAATACACCATTGTTTCTAACAGACTACAATCAACCTAAATGTCCATCAGTTAGATTAAATAAATTACGTGACATGCATAGCACAAAATACCATGCTGCACTTAAAAAGAATGAGGTGAAATAATATGGAGATGCAAGGCAACATCTCCATGTTATAGTATTTTTAAAAAGTCTGGCTGCTGGCTGGATGTGGTGGCTCATGCCTGTAATCCCAGCACTTTGGGAAACTGAGACAGGAGGATTGCTTGAACCCAGGTGTTCAAGACCAGCCTGGGCAGTATAGCAAGACTTCATCACTTAAAACAAAATAATCACAAAAATTAACCAGGTAGGGTGGTGTGCACCTGTAGTCCCAGCTATTCAGGAGACTGAGATGGGAAGATTGCTTGAGTCCAGGAGTTTGAGGCCACAGTAAACTATTATTGTGCCACTGCACTCCAGCCTGGTAGTCAGAGCAAGACTCTGTCTATAACAACAACAAAATACAAAATTTTAAAAAAGAAAAGAGGTATGGCTGGGTGCAGTGGCTCATACCTGTAATCCCAGCACTTTGGGAAGCCAAGGCGCAGGAGGATTGATTGAGCCCAGGAGTTCAAGACTAGCCTGGGCAACATAGTGAGACCTTGTCTCAGAAATGAAAGAAGGAGGAAAAGAGAAAAGAGTCACGGTACAGAACAGTGTGCATGTGAAACACGAAGTTGAGGAGCTATGTAGTTGACCAGGCACTGACATCGATTACTGCGGGATGCAGCAATTGGTGGTCAGGGGCAAAGAAAACTTACCATGCATTTTATAACATCTATGTTATTCCAGTTTGTAACACATGTATGCCTGTTATAGTAAAAAAAACTAAAAACAACACACTGAATGACATCTAGTTGACTATTTATGAGCCTTTATGAATTTTAATACAGAACAATCAAAGCAAGTGAGAAAAGGGAGGGACCTATTCCTATTCCAAACAGTATGTTTCCCCGAACATCCTGATTTGTAGAGAGTACTGTTGCAATATCCAGGTTAAGAGGACTTGGAAGTGTTACTATGACCTGGGCACTATGCCAAGTGCTTTACAAAATACATTAGCCAATTCTAAGGTGTTCTTCACAGAAACTCTATGAAGTGTCATTGTCAACACTTCATGTAAGAGAAAAACAAAGACTTCAAGGTTAAGGGACTCACAAGATTGGAGGGCAACCTGGAGGACCCCAATGGGCAGTATGGCCTCAGTTCAAGCAGGTGCATCCCACCATCTGGTCCCCAAACTGCCATGATCACCATGTCGCTGAGGCCTGTGATACCGTGATATAGTAAAAAGTACATATTGGGTCTTTCTCCAGGTTCCTGGCACAGAGCTCCTAAAACCCTTGAAATTTCCTGAATGACCGAGGTAAGAGCAGGGTCTTTTGTTATTCATAAGAGGCCTCTTTCAGCCAGGGGCAGTGACTCAAGCCTGTCATCCCAGCACTTTAGAGATCAAGGCAGGAGGATCACTTGAGCCCAGGAGTTGGAGACCAGCCTAGGCAGCATAGGGAGACTTCATATTCATAACAAAAATTTAAAAATTAGCCGGGCATAGTAGCCTATACCTATAGTCCCAGCTACTTAAGAGACTGAGGCAGAAGGATTACCTGAGCCCAAGAGGTTGAGGCTGCAGTGAGCTGCGATTGTCACTGCACTTCAGCCTGGGCAACAGTGAGAGCCTGTCTCAAAAAAAAATTTTTTTTTCTCCTAAGCCCAGCAGGTAGTGCCACTGCACTCCAGCCTGGGTAACAAGAATGAGATTCCAACTCAAAAAAAAAATTTTTTTTTTAAAGAAGCTCTTTCAGTGATACCAGAGTTTATGCTAAAAAGATTGGGGGCTGATAGCCAGAGGAACCCAACATGTAATTAGAGGCTTAGAACTTTCAGCCCAATCAGCGTCACCCCCTCACCTCTGGGAAATGGAAGGGGCTGGAGATTGAGTTAATCACCAGTGGCAAATGATTTAATCAATCATGCCTGTGTAACAAAGCCTCCTTAAAACCCCTAAACAAAAGAGTTCAGAGAGCTTTTAGACTGCTGAACATGTGGAGATGCCCGGAGGATGGGGTACCCAGAGAGGGCAGGAAAGCTGTGTACCCCTTCCCCATACCTCACCCTATGCACTGCTTCCATTTAGATGTTCATCTGTATCCTTTGCAACATCCTTTATAATAAACTGGTAAACGTAAGTCATTTCCGCGAGTTCTGTGAGCCATTATAGCAAGTTATCAAGCCTGAGGAGAGAGTTGTGGGAACCTCCAATGTGTATGATGACAGCCTGGAACTTGAGACTGGTGTTTGAAGTAAAACTGAGCCCTCAACCTGTGGGGTCTGTGCTGATTCTGGGTAGCTGGTGTCATAACTGAATTGCAGGACACACAGTAGGTATCCAACGAGCTGGAGAATCATTTAAGATGAGAGAAAACCCCACACATTTCGGGTCAGAAGTGCTTTGTGTAAGAATGAAGGAAGACAGAGTGTTTCCTTCCTATAGGGTTAAAGGCACAAACTGGAAGGAGCTCCTTGAAGCAGGAGACACCAACACCTGACACTCTCACCAGCCTCTCACCCTGCAGGGCCTTGACTGCTGGTTAAACACGAGCGAGTTACAGGGTTTGAAGTATCTTCTCTACAGATATTGTGAGATATTCATTCCTCATCTGATATCGGTAGATGCTTGGCATGTGTATCATTTAAGCTAAACCTACTAAGCAGATGTTCAGAAAGAGAAAAATGGTCCAAATGTCACCCACTTCATCAACAGTCTACCAGCACCTTTTTCGGTTCACTACGTCAAGGCAAAGAACTGGTCTCTTCGGCTCCTTTACTACAGAAATGTACTTATTTTATGGAATCTAGCCCCAAACTGTGATGCATCAGCAAATTTTCTTCCCTCCTATTTAATATTTCATCACTGGGCTCAGAATGAACACCGCCCGTTGCTTTTACAAACATCTCTCTGTGTCACGGCAGGCCTGTGAAATGGGATCACTAATCCACGGAAATAAAAGTTTCTCTCCATATCCTTCCAAGGTCAGTAATTTATAGTTACAGATTTAATTTAAATTCACTTCTATACTTCCAACCAATAAAGGACAATCTTAACACCATGGCCATGACAAGTTTTTTGTCTAATTTCCAAAAGTCTTCAGTGCCGAGCTTTAAAGAACTGTATTAAAGTCAAATATAAAGACTCCTCCCTCCAGTAAAGAGAAAGTAATATCACACTGAATTTTTTTTAGCAAAGTGCACGTGGTACTTTTATATGTACATATAGATTACTTTATTTAAAAATTTGATTTTCTTTTTTTATAGAGATAGGGTCTTGCTATGTTGCCCAGGCTCCTTCCACCTCAGCCTTCCAAAGTGCTGGGATTATAGGTATGAGCCACCTTGCCCAGCCCGCATTTTATAAACTTGGCCCAGAAATGAAGAGGGGAAAATTTTAAAGGACAAAATAAAAGAGAACAAAAATAATGCCCTCCTGATTGAAAAAAAAAAAGAAAAATTTTAATTCAGCTTTTTAGATGCAGAGATCCCTATGTCTTTGCAAGACTCTTAATAAGATACAGCTTCTTTTGCTGAACGTCACAGCTCTACACATGCTGTTTGGCTCAATTTTATGTTCTGCGGAGGGTAATCCTTTTTGTAACAAACAAATGGCTGGGCTCGGTGGCTCAACCTGTAATCCCACGCTTTGGGAGGCCGAGGTGAGTGGATTGCCTGAGCCCGTGGGTTCGAGACCCACCTGGGCAACTTGGCGAGACCTCATCTCTACAATAAAATCAAAAAATTAGCCGGGCATGGCAGTGCACGCCTGTAGTTCCAGCTACTTGGAAGGCTGAGGCAGAAGAATCACCAGAGCCCAGCAGGTCAAGGCTGCGGTGGCCGGGAGCAGCCACTGCACTCCAGTCTGGGCCACAGAGTGAGATTCCAACTCAAAAAAAAACAAAAACAAAAACAAACAAACAAATGACACACACAGACATGCACATGTGCACATACACCCAGGATCTCACCTCATATAACACTGTACTCGCACCAGTATCTACCAAGAGAACCAAAGTGTTTCTGGGTATTCAGAAGTGGAAAGATTTACCCTGAAGTTTGGCTTTTTTACTCTGATGGATTAATTTATAGCCTCTTCAACAGAAGAGAACCCAACTCTGAATTTGCAGGCACACTGTATTATATTACTGAACGTTTCATTGTTTTCACAGCTGGGAGAGGATTTCCTTTCACTACTGAGGCCTCCGTTACTCTTCTCGTCTGTTTGAGACAAGGTTCTTTATGATTTAGGGCCAACAGGCCAACCATCAGGGTCCTGGACCCACACTTGTCCAAAAAGAGGCCCCTTTCTTTGACTTTCCTAATGACCAAGGGGGCTGTGAGCAGTCTGTCTCCCAACATACATATTTTCCACTCCTGTCAATTAAGAAGTGGTTAGGAAGGAATTGTTTTTAAAAAATTTCTTTTAAAACCTTCATTCCATTGAGAGCTCCCAGAAATGAAAAAGCCTGCCTCACCCTATATCGTCAGTGTGGACAATACTACCTTTCTAATTCAAGCACCTTTTCTTTTTTCTTAAATTTCAGCTCGACCTTGGCTCTCACCTTTTAAAAAGTGGTGTACTACTCTGCCTCTTGAAAAGATTAAATTCTTTATGCTCCCAAAGTCATGTGGAGGTGCTCAGAACACAATGTTGGGAAAATTCAGCACTTTTTTGAGGCTCACTTTTAAAGTGTCCAAATTGACTTTTCATTCTCCATCGCTTATAACTTTTTAAGAGGCAACTTCTCAAAAATATGACTTAAATTTAGTCTTCAAAGCTAGGTGAACAGCCAGAGTTCTATTAACTTTGTGCTCTCTGGGCCCACCATGACCTTGCCCAAAATCAATGACTCCTACAACTCCAAACAAAACTGGTAACTGGACATATATCATGATTGGTTAGGAAGCAATAACTGCTAAAATGAAAGATTTGCTGAAAACACACAATAAAGAGGCAAAATGTAAAACACTTTGAAGCAAATTAGTTTAATATGAAAACATCCAATTAAAGGATAATCCTTGCCTTGTAGTTATTATTATTATTTTTTAAGCATTGCTGAAGAAGCCAGGTACATGGTTCACACCTGTAATCCTGGGACTTTGGGAGGCCAAGGCAAGAGGATTGCTTGAGCCCAGGAGTTCTAGACCAGCCCAGGCAACATAGTGAAACCTAAAAATTAAAAAATAAGCCAGGCATGGTGGTGTATACCAATAGTCCCAGCTACTCAGGAGACTGGAGCAGGATTGTCTGAGCCCAGGAGGTCAGGGCTGCAGTGAGCCATTATTGTGCTACTGCAGTCCAGCTTGGGTGACAGACTGAGATCTAGACTCAAAAAAAAAAAAAAACCTGAAAATCTATATAACCAGATCACTGTCTTAGATAATATTTTTGGTATAATTACTTTTTTAAGCTTTGTAAAATCTAACAGTGGCTGAGCTGTGTACGTTTGTTACTGTTGTTTGGGGTTTTTGTTTGTGTGTGTGTTTTTTAAACACACACACAAATGCTGACACCATCTCAATTCAAATTGAGAACATTTTTAGGCCAGGTGTGGTGGCTCACGGCTGTAATTACACTTTGGGAAGCAGAGGCAAGAGGCTTGCCTGAGCCCAGGGCTTCGAGACCAACCTGGGCAACACGACGAGACCTCGTCTCTACAACAAATCAAAAAAGTTGCCAGGCATGGTGGTGCACACCTGTAGTTCCAGCTACTTGAAAGGCTGAGGCAGAAGGATTGCCGGAGCTCAGCAGGTGGAGGCTGCGGTGGCTATGAGTGTGCCACTGCACTCCAGCCCGGGTGACAGAGTGAGACTCCTAGACAAAAAAAAAAAAAAGAAAGAAAAAGAAAAAATTTTTAAATAAGTCATTAGTTTCTGCTTCTGATGAGTTCTCTTGCAGTAGTCAAATAGTCCAGGCCAGTCCCAAGTGGAAGGTACGAGCAATGCTAGCTTTCAAAAGAGGAAGTAAACTCTGCACTCCACGCCTTTCCCATGGCAGCATTCACAGAACAAAGCCCAAAGACTCACTCACTAGTTTGACACTTACCTTTTTGGTGTAACAAATTTAGTGAATATAGTGCCTGGGTTCCCAGAGGGCATATATATAATGGGTAAAAAAAATTTCCATCACTTTTTTTTTTTAATTGGAGTCTCACTCCGTTGCCCAGGCTGGAGTGCAGTGGCACACTCACAGTCACCCCAGCAGCGACCTGCTGGGATCCAGCAATCCTTCCGTCTCAGCCTTCTGAGGAGTCAGAAGTACAGGCATGCGCTACCACGCCTGGCTAATTTTTGATTTATTGTAGAGATGAGGTCTTACCAAGTTGCCCGGGTTGGTCTCGAACCCACAGGCTCAGGCAATACACCCGCATCAGCCTCCCAAAGTGCTGGGATTACAGGCTCAGCCACCAAGGCCGGCCCTCCATCACTTCTTAAGCTGTCTGAGAAGCTATCTGAGCTTGAACAAAATCAAACTCACTCAGAAGGGAGAGGAGTGTTTAGTTTGATAACAATTTGTTTTGGAGATACCATGACAAGGGACCAGTGAAACATACCAATTTTGAAATCCATACCTCTCGAGAAACATGTACTCTAACCATCAGCTGTGAGCAGGCACCTGCTTGACTTACAAGATGTGCAGAGCACCTCCAGCCCAGACTGATTTCGCCTGACGTCTGAAGACTCAGCCAGCTGTAAATGTGTGTGTGTGGTTCCCCTCACCCAGCTGCTGCCTCTGGGCCAGGAGGGTCTCGAGAGGATATCCAACATAACTAATGTGAACGATACGATACGGGATCAGGCTCAACCTAAATTCAAAAAGGAGACAGCTCTGAGTTTGGTGAAGGCTTTAGAGCCCTAACAGGATTCCAGCCTGTACAGCTTTCCAGGCAGGAAGCAACCACAAAATATTTCAATGGAGAGGGTCGTTCCTAGATTAGAGAGCTTGAGGAAGCATGCTCAGCTAGAGGTTCTTTTTTTTTCTTTTTTGGCTCAAACATGCAGCTGGCACCCAAGCAAACAACATTTTAAAGACTCTATCAAGCGAGGTGTACTTGATATTCTCCAGTGCTTTGAGACAGATATGGAAAAGGAACTGAATAAACAAGAAACCAAAGAATTTCTTGGAGAAGAAACAGATCAGAGTCTTACTGATTGCTATGGCCTGAGCTGTTTCCCCTTTAATATCCACATGTGGAAGCCCGAACACTCAGTGTGACTGCATTTGGCATCTTTAATGAGGTAATTAAGGGTAAATGAGGCCATAAGGGCCGGGTCCTTATCCAATAGGACTGCTGTGCTTCTAAGAAGAAAAAGGGACATCAGGAATGGGGACACACACAGAAAAGACCACATGAACACACAACGAGAAGGCAGCCATCTGCAAGTCAAGGATAGAAGCCTCAGGAGAAACCAACCCTGCCAACCCCTTGATCTTGGACTGCCAGCCTGCAAAGCTGTGAGACAATAAATGTGTGTTGTTTAAGTCACCCAATGCGTGTCACTTCTGACAGTAGCCATAGCAATTTAATATACTCAACTTCTATGAACCTCGGTCTCCTCATCTGTAAAAGGGGATTATTAATAAGAAGTGCTTTCATCGGGCACGGTGGCTCACGCCTATAATCCCAGCACCTTGGGAGGCTGAGGTGAGAGGATTGCCTGAGCCCATGGGTTTGAGACCAGCCTGGGCAACCTGGCGAGACCGCATCTCTACAATACATCAACATCAGCCGGGCATGGTGGTGCATACCTGTAGTTCCAGCTACTTGGAAGGCTAAGGCGGAAGGATTGCCTGAGGCCAGCAGGTTGAGACTGCGGTGGCTGGGAGTGTGCCACTGCCCTCCAGCCTGGGTGACAGAGTGAGACTCCAACTCAAAAAAAAAAAAAAAAAAGAAGTGCTTTCAAGGGCTGTTAGGAAAATCAAATAAGGTAACTATACAGAGTTCTTGGCAAACAGCAAATTCTTAATACATCAGGCTTATTAATACAACATTAGATAAAATGCTTTCCATGTGAATTTTATCTCAAATTATCTTATGGAAATCTAAAACTCTGTACCGGAGACTAAACAGAATGAATAAGTCTTAGCTTCTCTAGCTATGCTACTCAACTATTAATCATTGGGACCCAAAGAATCGTGGGGTTTTTTGGTTTTTTTTATTTTTGAGTCAGAGTCTCACTCTGTCATCCAAGCTGAAGTGCAGTGGCATGCTCACAGTCACTACAGCCTCAACCTCCTGGGCCCAGGCAATCCTTCCACCTCAGCCTTCCAAGTAGCTGGAACCACATGTATGCGCCACCATGACCAGTCAAATTTTTAATTTCTTTTTTGTATAGACGAGGTCTAGCTAAGTTTCCCAGGCTAATCTCAAACCCCTAGGCTCAGGCAATCCTCTTGCCTCCACTTCCCAAAGTGCTGGGATTGCAGGTATGAGCCACCATACCTGGCTTCCAAAAAGCATTTAAAATAGTTTGCAATAAACAATTGCACACAAGACAGGATTTTAAAATAACACAATAATCAGTGGTGGGGAGACACACAAATTGCCTGGGGTAGGAGGGAAATTTCTGTAGAGATGTAAATGTTCTATATCGTGATTGGGGTGGTGGTTTGTGCGTGTGCGTGTGTGTGTGTGTGTGTGTGTGTGTGTGTGTGTATACTTGTCAAGTTATCCACATGTACAATTAAAATGTATTAGTTTTACTGTATGTAAACTCTACCTCAAAAAGTTGATATTTTTTTAAAAAGTGAATTATGTGCCCATGTTTAAAAAAAAGAAAGAAAGGCTGAGCTACCAGGAATCTGAAGTGAGCTGGTTATTTAGTAGCATTTCAATATTAGTTCTGAGCTTCCTGGCAACCAAGGTAAAGAAAGAAAGTATACTTTATAGTGTCTTCCTCATTAAATTTTTTAAAAGCATACCAATTCTTTAGGAGAAATGAGCTTTGTTTTCTTAACAACTTGGAAAACTCAACAGAGGAGTCCTTATATGGGAAATACATTAACAGATTAAGCCAGGGAGTTGCCAAACTTTTTCTGTAAAGGACCAGATAGATAGTAAATATCCTGGGCAGTACTGGCCACAGGGGCTCTGTCAAAAAGCAGCCATAGATAATATGTAAATGAATGGGTGCCCTTATGTTCCAATAAAACTTTATTTACAAAAACAAACCCTGGGAGGGCTGGATTTGATCCATAGGCCATCATTTGCTGACCCTTGGAATATAAAAATCCCTTTTAACACTCAGCTTTAAACTGACCTGAAGCAAAACAAGAACTGAGCCTGGAAAGACATGAAAGCTGCCCTGATCTGTAGATTTTCTCTGTAAGAAAATGTAAATAATTACAACAGCAAGTTTAGAACCCATGTGGATGACAAACATAGACAACTTAATTTTCAACAATTTACAATTGTCTATGAGAACATATATAAGGAGAATCTCATTAAAACAAATATAAAACAAATTTTCTAAGTATTCAATTTGCATCAAAATCTTACTACACTGTTTGCTTCACCCAGAATTTCATTCAGTATACTATAACTCCTTTGGCTTTTCATTGCAAAGCTAGATGTTTAACTATAAACTATATCCTGCCTCTCCCTTTGTGTGTAAAATTGACAAATGTGTTGTTTTTGGATTCCAGAATTCTGGAGAAAGCCAACTTAAATGAATTAAGATGACTAATGTGTTGATTCTGTTTCCAATTCAGCAAAATGTTAATGTAAGAATCCATGTCATATGATGCTATGTGTTTTAGTTCAAATTTAACATCAAATATTGAATAAGGCAGTTTCTAAGTAAATTACTAAGCTAAAAATATTCCTTTAGCGTAGCAAGAACTCCATCTTGTTTAAATAAATGGAAATGTGAACATCTTTGCTCGGATCAGCCTAAATAAGAAATTAGAAAAATGCAAACTTCCATTACAGCTAACAGTATTGATGCCGTCTTTCTGTGGAAAACAGCCCAATATTGTATTATCAAGAACAAGGATTCACTTAAAGTTACTCGCCCACAAGCATGACTTCACACAAAGTTCTACACACAACACTTAAGAACATGCTCTTGGGCATGATGCCTAAGTAGTCACATCCAAGGTGAATGATGACAAGATACCACAAATATAATTGTGAGAATGACAAGTGTTTTTGAACATCCAGCTACTACAGGGTATCTGGCATTACTAGTTCTTCTACAGCATGATAATGTTTTTACAAATGTGTGCACTGCATTTACTTAACATTTGGCTGAGGAGTTCCTGTGGCTATAACACACTGCTACACAGTTTTGTTTTAAGTAAACTAACATTAGTTTTTCATCACATAAGAGTTGAATAATTTCTATTTCCACAGAGGCAAACTATTTCACTTTTAAAAGCTGTTGAAAGCATTGCAAACCCTGAATTCAATTCCATAAACATGTACCATGTAGCTTCCCTGAGTAAGACACTAAGTATCAAGTTTTGGAAATTCACCTGCTTCTAATACAGAATTTTTCCAGTTTTCTTAAATTAATTACATTTATTGACCGTCAAAGGAGCATTTTAATAACTGTCTTCAGTGTGAAAATAAAATCTGTTAAAAGACTGTAAAAAGAAGAAAATCAATAATTAGGGAATACCATCTTTAAGAAAAAAAAGAAATTTAAAATTTTATAAGGAAGAATTTAGAAATCCAGGGTCTAGAAATGGAAACTACATAGAATATATGTATTTTGCCCCTAGCTTTTAGATTCAACTATGACAGGCTGTCAGTAACTGAATTTTTTTTTCATTACCTGCCAGTTATTTAGGAAATTTCCATTGTTTAGCAAAGCATAATTCTGAAATCAATAATGCTTTCTTAATTACACACTGATAAATTTCTATCAGAAAAATGACCATTACAATAAAAAGTTAACAAGTCTATGCAAATTTTATTTCTAATCCTACCCAATCCAATGAACTTTTGTGAATAAAAACACTCTCTAAAGCAAGTATGTATATTTAACTGCTACTAATGATTACAATTCCTGAAAAGCATCAGGATTTCTTAATTCAGTGTCCATAAACTAGCTCTCCTCTCCCAAAATTATACACAAATGCTTAGCTAGGAATACATTTATATGCCCCCTGTGGAAGGGGTCAGAGATTCCATTATATCTCAAAGGAGTAAAGGATGGAAAGAGAGAGAGAAAAAGAGAGTGAGAGAAAGAGAAAGAAAGAAAGAAAGTAAGTTAAAATCCAGTGATCCAAGATATTTTCTTTTAAACAGAAAGCTATGAAAACACTTTATTTGCTCCTTTGAAAAATAAACAGAAAAAAGTCAAGTACTGTATGATTGACAAAACAAGGGTACCAGAGCAAGTCCGCCTATGCAGTCATACCATCTTTAACATTAGAAAGGGACCTTGGCCTGTTGTGGTGGCTCATGCCAATAATCCCAGCACTTTGGGAGGCCGAGGTGAGAGGATTGCCTGAGCCCATGGGTTCGAGACCAGCCTGGGCAACTTGGCAAGACCTCATCTCTACAATAAATAAATAAAAAATTAGCCAGGCATGGTGGTGTGTACCTGTGGTTTCAGCTACTATGAAAGCAAAGGCGGAAGGATCACCTGAGCCCAGAAGGTCGAGACCGCGGTGGCTGTGAGCATGCCACTACACTCCAGCCTGGGTGACAGAGTGAGACTCCAACTCAAAAAAAGAAAGGGACCTTAACCATTACAAATCCAAAGTCCTGTTCAGCACTTAAATTGCCTCTACAAAAGTCTGGGAGCCTGGACTTAAACACCTTTATGACTGGGAGCTCATTTGCTCAAGGTAAGCCTGCTCTGTTACAGGAAAGCAGGCAGTTCCCCACTTGGGTCTCAGTGGGTGATAAAAACAAGGCAAAAAAGCAACTATTTCTGAAAACAACATTCCACAAGAAAGTAAGGTGCATGGGGGCAGGAACATTAGGTTCACTGCTGTAATCACCAGGTCCTAGGACAGAGCTGGCTGACATAGTGGGTCCTAAGCAAATAGTTATTGGAAGAATAACTTGCTGAATGATTGCTATTCACCTGGATAGCATCAATTATGAGAAGCAACATCTCTTCTATAGCACAGTTGTTATGGGTTGAATTGTGTGCCCCCCCCAAAAAAGATGTGGAAGTGCCAGCCCTCAGTACTTCAGAATGTGACCTTACTGGGAAATAGGCCCCTTACAGAGACCATCAAGTTAAGGCTAGATCATTAGGGAGGGCTCTAATCCAATATGACTAGCATCTTTATAGAGAGGAAATTCGAACACAGAGGCAGACAAAGAGGGAAGATGATGTGAAAAGATGCCAAGAAAATGCCTCGTGCAGACAGAGGCAGAGTCTAGAATTATGCTGCCATGAGCCAATGAACATCTAGGGCTACCAGAAGCTAAAGAGGAGCAAGGAAGGTTTGAGAGGGAACATGGCCCCACCAACACCTCGATTTTAGACTTCTAGCCTCCAGAACTTGGAAACAATAAATTTCTGTTGTCCTAAGTCACCCCATTTGTGACACATTGTTACAACAACCCTAGAAAAGTAACACAGCAGCAGATAAGGTTAAAACCCCAGAATTCACAAACAAACTGATTTATATTCCTGACAGAGACTTTTAACCTTTAAAGGAACCCCCGATGGACTGTACTTAACAGGGCACAAGACAGCTGAGTATGGTGTAAGGGGTGGACTATATTGGGTACCTCTCTTGCACCACTTCAAATTATCACAGCCCCATCTTACCGCAACTATGGCTGCATACACCAGTCCCCTGTGTTTTCAATCAACTTCACACGAACTCAAGCAGACTGCCTTACCCAGGGTTACAGTGTGGAGCCCTCCCATTCCCATCCTGAAGATTCCCTGACTCTGCAGCATGGAATGCCTACAGGAACCTGCTTGGCACTCATACGCATGTCACTCCAAAATGCTGAGACATCAACACCTGTGGGGATTCCCCTTGTCTAATGGCCAGAAGCCAGTGGACAAATGCCCTTTATTCCCCAGGCAGATAGCGCCAAGATGAAATTTACAAAGCTGCTCAGAAAGTTTCATGGAATTGAGTACTAGTTGCCTATACCACTGACCAAGTCAAAAACATGTTCTTGCTTTGCCTCTCCCTCCTTCCTTTTTAAATTCTTTCATCCCTCATTCATGTTCTCTGCAATTGCATCCCAAAATAATATGTCTTCTTTTCAGGTTCTGCTTTTGGGAGAACCTAACTAAGGCAGAAACTACTTAAACATTTCAATATAGAAAACTCACTGTCTGGGATGTATGCAACTTGAATCATCAGAAAAACAACATCCTCCTAACTCCCCTGCCAATTCTAATCAGTCGAATACTGCCTTCTTGCAGAATTCTGACCACTGGTCCTGGTTCTGTGTCTTGAAATAAGATAGGATTCTCTCTCTCCTAGATAGCTGTTGCAAGAACTAATTTATGTAAATCTTTTATTCTACCAATTAACTAACCATTCATTCTTCTTCTAATGGGTGCTTCTTGATTTTGCCAGCCTTCAACCTGTCCGTGTACCATCATCAAATGAACCCGATATTCTAAATATGGTCTGCCTGATGGAACTAATGACCATTCTTTACAACAAACCATGAAGGTTCCAACCAACCAAAGGTATAAACAGGTTGTCTACATATGAGGACTTGCTGTTTGTTGCAAATGTTGAGTTGCGGGAAACAGCTGCACGGTGGAAACATTTTTGAGCAGCTGTAGGTCATAGAGATGCCAAATGACGATTGCAATTCAGAAGCCCTTTTTTCAACCCTTGCCCCCTTTTCACATCAGCTATACATCAGCGGAATGGCATATTAAGCACTTTACTCTGGCTCTCCCACAGAGTGGTACACATGGTTCTCAAAAATTGAGTAAGAACTGCAGCAGTTGGGTGATTGCTACTGAAGTCAGGGGGATGCCTGCTGACTTCTCAGGGTGGGCTGTCCCAAATGTGTTTTATCATGCAGGAAGAAAAGAATAAGCAATTTTTTGGAAAAAAAAAATACTCTATCAAAAGATAAAGGATCCTTCCCATATCCTTATATCTTAGAAAAGTTTCATTAAAACCAGCGATATCTCTTTAACTTTCCCTGTTCTCCCATGCCAAGACCCATAGCGAATTGGCAGTGGGGTCCCACTGGAAAGAAAGTGCCAGATTTGGTCTATTCTCGTCTCTTCTTTGGTTTTTGCATCCTAATTTTGAGCTAAACATCTTTACTGCTCAACTGAGTTCTAATGAAGCATTATAAAAAACAAAACAGATTAGTTGCATGTTTTAAATGTCCATTGGCAAGTATAACAGCATGGTTCTTATTATGAGAATAAATTTAATAATATTAAAAAGAAATAATTCATTGGCAACACAATAATTAAAAGGTACACTGTACTGTCAGCAAAACTGGGATGGCTCTTGCAGGATTATCAGAGGGTTGGGTATTGCTGTGTGATGTTCTGTGATTCCCTCACAGCCGTGCCATCAGGTCTCCTCAAGATGATGCAGCAAACCATTGAGAGAGCTGGCCAACAACAACCTGCTAGACAACTTTCCTCACAGCAACCATTTAAAAGCTAATCCTGTCCAAAAGAATCCCCATTTCCCTTGAGTGAGGTTCCCTCTCCTTTAACAATAGCCTGCTCACCTGTTCTGTTCCTCTCCCTTATTCTTGTGCTGTTCATGGTATGCATACACTATGGGCGAGACTGAGGTCTGAGGGATATGGAGAAAGACTTGCTTAGTCTGTCTAGTCTGAGTATGGAAACAGATCAAGTAGAACACACTGAACTACTACCTCATAAAAATCCCTTTTACTCACTGTTGTCAATTTTGTACTCTACCAATGAGCAGTTAGAAAAAACAGGCCAATATTTATCAAACAACCAAAGTGGAACAGAGACCATGACAACTGTAGAGACCCTCAACAAATTGGTTCATGACTCTAAAACTCAAGTGAACCTTCTTCTCTATTTCACACAAGGATGCATCTTAACCAGTTCCTTTTTACCCCTAAAAATAAATAAAAATAAATAAAAAATAAACCAATTTCCTGTGTGTTGGCATACGCATGAAATTGTCCACAATAAAAAATAAATTCAAAACTTTATCCTAGACACAAAATGATAAATGGAGAAACTCTTTTTGAACAAATACAAGCCATCAGATGCTGTGATAAATAATTTCTCTCATTGAATTCTCACAACTGTCAGGTTGATGTTGTGGAACCCATTTTACAGACGAGGAAACTGAGACTAACGGGTTAAAAAATATAGTCCAAGGCTTCAGAATTGGAAGGTAGAGAAGTCATAAAAATATATCTAGTTACCAAAGAGTGAGGACCCACAATCTAAAAGAAAACCAGGCAGTGGGCACACATTCTCATTGCTGCCTTATTTCCCCAAGGCTTCATAATTGTAATCATTCTAGTTTCTTATTGGTTGAATAAGGGAAAAGGCATCTTCCCCATTCCAGGTGTGTCCTTCTGGGTGAAGGTATCTCCATTGGCATTAACATCCCTGACCCCTCTCTGTCACTCACGTATTCCTGCTCACAGGAGGTGATGCAGCGTATGTGGACTGTAATTCCAGAGGACTGGGCACACATAGCCCTGCCTCTCCTCTCCTCCTACAGACAGCACACACCTTGCTCTCCTCCACTATCCTGCAGGGGTGGACTCGCCCTCCAGGGAGATCTGTCCTGATCCAGCACTGACTCACCACCCCATCTAATTCTGGTATTCAGGATGAGAAAGCTCATCAGCTCATAGCACTAAGCCATATTCTCTACTATCAGCTTCACCAGGGACTCAGGTGATGCTTCAGCCTTCCCTGCATCTTATCATTGGTTTTACCTCTCAATCAGGTAGTAACTCAGGGAGGGGAGAGTGTATTCTTTGCTAGGCCTCCACAAAACCTCTTTACCGGTTAACAGACCAATCTGCACTTGGATTTCTCTAGTGAGAGTAAAAAGCTTGATGTCCCTCAAGTCTCTGTAATTTAAGAATAGTGTGGCTACACATTTCAAATGAATTTCGAACTCAAAAACAGATGTGATATGACAGCGCGTGATTAGGTTTTGTCCCCTAGACCCAAAAGGGCTCACAAGCCCCAGGCTGAAGGCTAGATCTAGTAAGGTCTAAAGAGAGAGACACGTGACAACAAACACCCAAATATACTCAGGAAACTGCCTCCTTTGCTCATCCTGTCCTGGGAGTCAAATAAGCTCACTATAAATTCAAATCTATACTACATGTGAACACTTTTTTCCAGCTATATGTTATTCCTTGTTTCACTGTATCATGATAATTTTTTAAAAGCATAGGCATATCATGAAATCCCTTGCTTTGTAAAAGATTCCATTATAAGAGTAATCATTATTGAACCTTTTAGCCCAGATGTAATTTCTTACATGTTACAACAAGTTTGGCACGCATTGTGAATTTCAGCCAAGGTTGATAAAGTTCAATAACTTGGCTAACCAACCATGTGTACTACTCATTATAGAAGTAATAAATAGATTCATCAAAATGGACATGAAAAAGCCATAAGAAAATCGGATGCCATTTCCAGCCTGCCTCATAAAAGTACCTCTTGGACTTTAATATAATTTTATATATAGTTATCACACCTACCCATCATTCAACACCGGTCGTCTATAAAACAATCACCCACCCACATTTGCATGCTGAATAAATTCCACTCACAAAGGTGAATTCTCTATGCTAGACATCTCAAAAGTCACATAGGTGCACCTTGTGCTTATATGTTCAACTCGAAAGAATTCATATCAAGTAAAAAGGAAATCAGACAGACATGCCCACAAATGACATTTTTCCTTGCTTTTATCTTTTTGGGTCAGTTTTAGCGGAAGTGCTTTATTTCTTCAGTAATATTTTCAGTTTAATTATTCTTTTAGCCTATTGATAATTGAAAACAATAGTAGAAAGAAAAGAGTCTTGTTCAGATAAATATCATGGATGGAAGAAAGAAATTTAAGTTCACAAAATGGAAGAATCTCCTATGATTAAATGGACAGAAGTCAGTCGAGCTGGCTTCTAATATCTGAACAACATTAAGAAAATTTAATTTAACGGAATAATATAACGGATGACTGCATAGTTGAAAATCGAAATTCTACCTACTGAATTTCTCTCTTATGATTCTAAAAGAAAACGCAAACACTGTTACAGACTTTCAAGGACACTAAAACCTCCCATTCTCAGAAAGAAATCACCACCCACACCTGGTAAACCACAGTGGAGCTGCCTAGTGTCACGCTCTGCACTAAACATTAAAAGGCATGTTGCACATTTCCAAGCTGGACTGTACTTGTGAACACTCTGCTAGGTAAATAACTATTTTTGAGTTGTTACACATGGGTGGGTTTTCTCTGCATCCCAGAAGGGGAAGCTATTTCTCAGCAAGCTTCTGTGTCCATTTACAGAAGACAGTAAAAGTCAAGTTTATCTATATCACAGGTCTACACTGTGACAGCATTTGGATTTTTCCAATGTGCAGCTGACACCCTTCCCAGTTGTGCATCACTTCTGACTTCTCCCTTTCTCCCCACGCCATCAGCACCATTGGTCACCAAAAATGCCCTCTTGCTCCCATTTAATGCTTTCTTCTAGATCTTCTCTCTTGGATACTTCTCTATAGTGGGACTACCATATGACAATATTATTAACATCCTCACATTCTCCCAGATTTTTTCACATCTAACATAGAGAAAAACACAATCAAGCTTTCTAAAACCAAAGTTATACTCCTAAAAATGGGGAAAATATTCCCCACCATTCACTAAAAACAGCACCTAAATTATCACAACTTCAGTCGAATAGTATGAATTTTTAACTCAGCATAAAGAGAACATTACAACAGTGGAGTGCTTTATTTTCTCAAGAAGTTAACAACTGACTGATTTTTCCCAGAGTTTAAATACCATAATGACAGATACTGATGTACAGAAGTTAAAGTAAAATATGAATGAAACAGAGAATGAAGAGGTAAGCTAGAGATATGCTCTGAGTGACAGGAGTAATAGAAAAGAACCATCTTATACCAATTGTCATGAAGAAGAAAGAGGCTTAAGGAAAGAAAGGCTTAATGATTCCCAAAAGGCTTACAAAACAGGTAAAATTCAGCAGGCATAACAAAGTATTATGTGCACAGAAAATGGTCTTTGCAAATTTCATACTATTGTTTACTGCAATGCAGAGTATTAAAAAATATGGTTAAATTTCTAAAGACTTCTGATAGCTATCCAGAAATGCTGTCAATAATAACAGATAGTTTTTCTATCACATGGCTTAAAATAAAGCCATCCTGCAAGCATGTTAGCTCTGAAATCCAATACTAATATTTGAGCAAATAGTAAAGTCAACATTAACAATGTTTGCCATTTCTTCTTTGTCACAAGAGTTAGTTCTCTCACTGACAGGAAAACACACACACATAGAGCTATATAATACAAAGCAATTCTTACAGGAAACAGTCAAGGAACATTTAAGAAAACACATTAGGAATAACACCTGTTAAGAGCCAAAAAATCTGTTAAGAAGGAATTTACATCTATCGAATGTAAATTTGAAATATATTTTTTCCTTTTCTGAGTCAGGGTCTCACTCAGTCACCCAGGCCGGAGTGCAGTGGTATGATCATGGCTTACCGCAGCCTCAACTTAACTGGGCTCAGGCGACCCTTTTCCCTCAGCCTCCTGAGTAGCTGGAACTACAGGCGCACGCCACTATTCCTGGCTAATTTTTTGAATTTTTGTAGAGACAAGGTGTCTCTATGTTACATAGACTGGTCTCGAACTCCTGTGCTCAAGCAATCCTCCTGCCTCAGTCTCTCAAAGTGCTGGGATTACAGGCATGCACCATCTTGCCCGGTAGAATCACTTATGTCTAAATATGACAATGCTGCAAATTTTTTTTGTCTTTTGCAAGCTCCACTCAGTCTTGCAAGTATCTCCTTTTCTTTTGTGAACTAACTTCCCTCTGATTAGCCTCCTACATATGACATGCAGCCTGGAAGCTTCAGTAGTTTGATCGTTTTATTCATTTAAAGCATTCAGCATTTGTTCCTTGAGGGTTAATGCGAAATTATTTCACTTTCAGATACCTCTCTCTGGACAGTTTAAACAGAACACATGAGATTTAGGTGTTTTTATTTTTTTAAGGCATCTTCTAAAAAGTTAAACACTATTAAAATCTTCAATCCAAACTAGACATGCTTTATAACTAAAACATGAAATCTAGAAGCCACTCCCTTAAGATAGATTGTGCAATTCTAATTCAGCTAACGTTTCCATTTCAAACAATAGGTAATAAAAAGTTTGCCTGAGCTAGGCATGGTGGCTCACACCTGTAATCCCAGCACTTTGGGAGGCCAAGGCAAGAGGACTGCCAGAGTCCAGGGGTTCAAGGCCAGCCTGGGCAGCTTGACGAGACCTCATCTCCATAATAAATCAGAAAATCAGCCAAGCGTGGTGGCACGTGCCTGTGGTTCCAGCTACTTGGAAGGCTGAGGCGGAAGGATCGCCTGAGCCCAGCAGGCAGAAGTTGTGGTGGCTATGATCATGCCACTGCCCTCCAGCCTGGGCAACAGAGTGAGACTCGGACTCAAAAATAAAATTAAAAGAAAAAAATAAAAAGTTTGCTTGGAATTTGTAGATCCAAATATCATTCAGAAACATGACCACCTTCCCTGCAGCCTTGACAGAATGTGAATAAGTGTAAGCTACGAGTCTCTACTTCATGTTCAAACATGGTACTTTGAAGCTGGCGCTCCATTTAAGGAGCTGGGAAATGGAAGGGAGCAAAGAAGAATTATGGCAATTTTAAAAGCTCCCTGGTATATATTGTCAGATTAATAACCAGCATTAGCACAGCTCAGCTATACCATCAGCAGCGAGAGCAACGGAGAGTCCAGAACCACAGGGCTAAGTCATAGCCGGAACAAAGCATAGACACTAACGAAAGGAAATCTAGCAAGAACTATAACAGAAGTCTGTCCACAAAATCAAATGAGTAAGCCAGCCACTCAGCTAGCTACCCATTTTCAGCACATACTATCTGAAGAGTACATAACTGCTTAGGTTGTAGGCATGAACATCAAGATACTGGGTGACCTTTACAAAAAAAACATAGGGCTGCAAGCTTATTAACGCAAGGCAAGCAGTAGAACTGTGATGAATACAAATTGCAGAATGAGCAATCACACTTGACCACAGATCCACACATTGTTCAAGTTGACGGTGACTCTGCACTCACCAGCCTACCTAGGATGGGTTTTGCTTCTCTTTATAGTTACTCAGAGGGCGTATAAGAGGAAATAAAGCTTAAGACAAATCAGAGACTAACAGTAACACTTAAAAACATCAATCAAGGTAGCAAAAGTTCTATTTAACTTGTAATACCATATTTGGTGATTCATTTTCAGACGCCTCCTTACGTATGGAGAAGAAAAGGCTTTAGCATCCTGTACTTTTAAATACAAATAGAACATTCTTACTGTACCTTTTCTGCATTTAGCTATGTTTAGACACACAAGTACCACTGCGTTACAATTGCCTAGAGTGCTCAGAACAGTAACATGCTGTGCAGGTTGCAGGTTTGTAGCCTAGGAGCAATAGGCTGTACCATATAGCCTAGGTGTGTAGTAGGATTTACCATATAGGTTTGTGGAAGTACACTCTTATGATGTTTGCACAATGTCAACATTGCCTGAGAACGCATTTCACAGACTGTATTCCTGTCGTTCAATGATTCATGACAATATTTTGGTTTGTTTTTTTACCTCAATAAGGGCAGGGATTAGTCTGGTTCTACACTGAAGATATAGCACCTAGTACTCAGAAATCAATAAATGCTTGTTAACTGCACAAAAAAATGACTAAAGGGTATGGGGGTGGCTATAAGACAGCCAGTCCAATCTCTCTTTACATAGCCTTCATTGCAGACCCTAAACCGGGGTTCTAAATTCAAGTCTCTACAAGAAGCAGGCAGGGAAAGTGATCAAATAAAATAGCCTGTGCCTCACTAAGGGGTCAGCCTGCAGGGAACAGCTCTGGTCAGCCTCAGCAGCCATGCTGCTTGGTAGACATGGGGACCCAGTGTCGCTAGATGTTATCAGCTCGGACTGCACTAACAGAAGACCACACACCAGGTGGCTTAAACAGCAGACATTTATTTCTCACAATTTTAGAAGCTGGAAGTCCAAGGTAAGGGTGGCAGCATGGTCAAGGTGTTAGGGATTAAACATTTAATCCATAACACTCGTTCCGATTTTTCAAGATTGTCAGAAATCTAGATTTCTGTTAAGTAAAATATCCCAATTTTAGCATCTTGGTAAGTCATTCAACTTTTTTTTTAATCCCACAATAGGCAGTTTTTGTGTAGATCATACAAAACATCTGGATGCCAGATCCAGGCTACAGGCTACCAGTTCTTACCTCTGCCCTGAAGGTTGACTGGGAAGCTCTACTTTTAACCAAATGGCCCCCGCCTATAGAAATGACCACACATGAAAATGTCCACCTCCCTTAATCGCTATCACACAACAACAGGCTACTCAGCAGGAGGCAATACAGTAAAAATATCAGATGTTTGCAGACCATCCTGCTTCAGACAAACTCAAGTTGGTGGAATGAGGCATTGGAGAGCTGTTCCCAAGAATCAGAACACTGAGGTACACTCTACCACAATATTTATAGATAAAATCACACAACCCAAAGAACCATTTAGGTATGAGACTTCAATGCTAAGATTGATATCGTTCTTGGAGATAATCCATTACCTTCTGTTTTAGGCTGACTAATCCCGCCCTAAAAAAGATGTTAGTGTCCTAATCTCTGGAATGTGTGAATTTTACCTTAGATGGCAAAAGAGATTGTGCAGATAAGATTAAACTGAAAATGTTGAGCTGGAGAAATTATCCTGCAGGATCCAAGTGAGCCCTAAATGTAATCACAAGAGTCCTTATAAGAGGGAGGTAGAGGAAGATGTGACCACACAGGAGGAGAAGGCAATATGATGGTGGAAGCAGAGACTGGAGCGATGTGCTTAGAAGGTGGACAGTGGGGCCACAAGCTAAGGAAAGCAGGCAAAAGCTTAGGAAAAGGCCAGGGAACACATTCCTCCCCAGAGTCTCCAGAAGGAACCAGCCCTGCTGACACCTTGACTTTAGCCCAGTGAAACTGATTTCAGATTCCTGGCATCTAGAACAGTGATGAATAAACCTCTTATTTGAAGCCACTGAGTATTATAGCAGCGACAGGACACTAGTACAACTTCCCAGTAATTAGGTAAACATGTAAGAAACATACAAATGACAGACACACACAAGTACACTTGGGTAGTCAATGACTGGCAGTGTCACAATGATGACACACAACTCCGACTAGCTTCCTCTTGCCAACCACCCCCCCACCCCACCCCGCCCAGAATCAGGCCAGCAGGCAATAAAAAAGAAGCACTGGGCAAGCAACAATTGCTCAACTTTGTGGGAAAAAGGCCCTTGTGCACACAGACCCCCACAGCTCCCAAGTCAGTTTCCCAGTGTGAAAAATGGTACCCATTGTCAAAAACCTGACTCCACTCCCTGACGGAGATGGTTCCCCATATGGATCTGTTACAGTGCTCTGTACCTTGTCAAACACTCAATCTGGTGACTGTACATGAACTTAGAAACTTCCTTTGCTAATAGATAAAGTGGTAATGGCATTTTTAAAATGCCATTTGGAATGCACTGACAATCTCTCAGCTAATAGAAGCTTCTCAAATCTAGCTGCTGAATTTAGAATCCACAGCCGTCTTACTGTACACCACACAGCCATGCAACCAAATGCAAGGCAGTTGGAAGACATATATTGAAAGGTGCAAGGAGTTTTAAGAGCTCATCCTTACAGCCACTGGTGGTTGATACAGCGGCACCTCTTTCCATTT
This sequence comes from Tarsius wallacei, assembly GCA_963574415.1. Classification (NCBI taxonomy): domain Eukaryota; kingdom Metazoa; phylum Chordata; class Mammalia; order Primates; family Tarsiidae; genus Tarsius; species Tarsius wallacei. Next base: position 75,981 of record CAUYQG010259231.1, read on the forward strand.
GAAAGAGATTGATTATTTTCATTCTTTTGTTTTGTGTGATCACCAGGAAAACAATTTCCAGAATCAAGATGTGGCCAGCAATTCTGTGGATGTTACATAAGCAAACAGCACCCAGTTCACATCAGACTCCCCCATCTGCATCTGAGTTAGTGCTGCCCTGTGAGCAGGGATAAGGGCCTAGGTAGATGACACTTCAGGCAACCAGGAGGGATTTGTACTGTGCAAGAACCGACATTTGCACCTATGAAGTCTCAACACAACTACAACCCATGGAAATGTCTGCCTATTCAGAGATTTCCTTCTTACTATATCAAGTTTCTGCTCCTGAATATCCGGCTAGCACTACAGCCTGTTAACTCGAGATGGAACAGCATCTGCTAAAATTTTCCAGTCATCACCACTAAATCAATTGCACAAGACACAACCCCGTTACTAGACACTTGGTTTCCTTTGTAAACCCAGAGGAACATAACTTGCAGAAATGTTTCTGCATATTCTAACAAAAAATATGAAGAGCTCCTATTTTTTCCATCCATTAAGGAATTAAATTACTCTCTTCCTCAATCTTCTTCCAAACCTTATCCTCCCTTTAGAATCCTTTTTTGCTGTAACTGTTAGGTTATTTTTCTCCAACTGTCAGCAACCTTACATTCACGCAGTAATCTTCATTACAGCATTTTCATATATTATTTGATCTATACAAAACATTAAGCGACAGAGAAATTATTATTCCCTTGATTTTAAACATGAGGAAAATAAGCCTCAGAGTGGTTAAAAGACTTGCCTTAGGTCACATAAGTCAGTGGCAATCTGTCTCAAAGTACAGCTCTTCCTACCATGTCGTCGTAGGCTCCAATAAAACTGCCAAACCTTTCTAAGTGCCCATAAAATTATATTCAAGCACTGATACATTTTGGGGTATGATCAAGTAAACGGGACAGCAAAGTTAGACACTTAATACATCAGGTAGTCTTGTAAACCATTACAAACTTGAGTGATCAAGTACTCTAATGCCAAACCCTTAGTCATAAAGACGCTATCACGATGCATGGTATAACAATTTTAAAGTATAACAGTTTTCCTTCCCCTTCAGTTTAAAAAAAATTTTTATTCCCCTACTACAACAAAAATAACCTTGTCTCTTTTTTTTCCTTTTTTTAAATTTTTTGAGTCAGAGTCTCACTCTGTCACCCAGGCTGGAGTGCAGTGGCACAGTCACGGCCACTACAACCTTGACCTGCTGGGTTCAGGTGATCCTTCCACCTCAGCCTTCCAAGTAGCTGGAACTACAGGTACATGCCACCACACCCAGCTAATTTTTTATTTATTGTAGAGACAAAGTCTCACCAAGTTGCCCAGGCTGGTCTTGAACACCTGGGCTCAGGCAATCCTCTCACCTCTGCCTCCCAAAGTGCCGGAATTATAGGCATGAGCCACTGTCCCCAGGTTCTTTCCTTTTTCTTTCATTTGACTCTTTTTTTTTCCCTGGATGAAGCTACTATCTGACCTCCAACCAAAAAACATCTGAAATATTTCCTTTCATACCAAAGACAAGTCAATGCCTAAAACAGTTACTAGAAGGGTCATTTTAGGACACACACACAGAGATTATGGCAGCCTTTTAAGGATCCATGAATGAGGAAGCTAGGAAAATACCAGACTAATTTCAGTAGTAACTCGATCCCCTTGCCTCCCATTCCAGAAAGTATAGCCTGCGATGATAAGCAGACAATTCCCTGGGAGCTCTGGAGTTCCTATCTTTCCCAACTTTGCAAAGTAGGAATGCTGTCCATGCTGCACAGATGTGGAACAGGAGTTCAAGAAGTCACTCGCCCAAGTTGCTCAGATAGGAAGTGGTTAGCCCAGGGTTTCGAAACTAGGTCATGTTTGCTTCCAGAGGCGGTATTCCTGTCTGTACCCTCCAGATAGAAACTCACTACCCATCAAGCTTGCTCTGACTCTCAGCAAAGCTATTTTCAGCAATGGTACAATTTCACCACACGGGAGCAGGCTCATCAAATGAAAGAATGCTTCAAAATGCTCTGAAAAGGTGTTACTATCATTAATAAAAATCTGGGGGAAATTTGCAAAACCAAAATAACCAAATATCTCTCATTGTGCTACTTTGGGACTCAACCACCATTGCAAGCTGGCCAACTTCAAGTTCTCTGGGGTTCTCCCTCCTTAAATGCAGGTAACGAAGCAGCAGTGTCAACTCAGTGATTTGAGTTGTAGCTGGAATAATAAGTAAGACGTTTGTGTAGAAGTTTTTAGTGAAGCAAACTGGGGCATCAGGCCAACTTCATTCTCTATGAATTTCCTCTTGATCACAGGATTGAATATGTACTTAAAGTAATAGACACGTTGAGATAAATTAACTTCTAAGAGAAAGGGACATTTTGAAAATTAAATTATAGCACATGAAGCAAGCAATTGATTGGCAATCAATACATATCCAATAGTCATGCATATAAGATGAAAAGGCAATTCATTTTTTTAAAAATGGCCAGACATATGAAAAGCTGATCAATCTTACTAATAATCAGAGACATGCAAATGTTTAAGTGATACTTTTAAAAAATTCTAATTCTCAAGGTTGGCAAGGATGAGGGGCAAATGAGCATTCAAATTGGTACAACCTTCCCGGGTGCACTTTGACAAAACGAATCACGATATTAAGGTTAGGGAACAAATCCCTTGACTCAGCAATTCCACTTCTACGAAATAAAACTACAGCATAGTCACGGATGGGTACAAACATTTAATTGCAAAGTGTTCTTCTACACTCCATAGCTATTAAAAAGCCAGAATTCAGGTCAGACATGGTGACTCATGCCTGTAATCCTAACACTTTGGGAGGCCAAGGTGGAAGGATTGCCTGAGGCCACAGGTTCGAGACCAGCCTGGGCAACATAGCAAGACCTCATTTCTACAAAAAATTAGCCAAGCAGAGTGGTGCATGTCTATAGTTCCAGCTACTTGGGAGGCTGAGGTAGAAGAATTGCCTGGGCCCAAGAGGTCGAGGCTGTGGTAAGCTGTGACTATGCCACTGCACACCAGCATGGGTGACAGAGCAAAAGAAAAAAAAAAAAAGCTGAAGTCCACTCAATTGTGCTATACTAAAAGAAGGGTTGGAACCATATAATGGAATACTATGCAGTCAATTAAGAGGAAGACTATTTAACAGCACAGGAAAATATGATCCATAGTTAAATAGAAAATCACAGAAGGGAAAAATTGTTCAGAATCATATATGTTAAATATATTAAATATTGAAGTTATACTTCTAGCTGGTAAGAACTTAGGGGCTTTTTAAATCTGCACTTGTTTTTATTTTTGTTTACCTGCACTTTCTAAATTTTCCATAAGGAATACATGTTTAATCACAATTTTTTTACAAGAATTATTTATAGACACCTGAAGCTAATCTAGCCTAACACCTGGCAGGTATATAGACTTAACCAAGGCTGGTTACCAAGCCCCCAGAGAACTTTCCCAACAGCTGTTTTACAATCATAACACCAAGAGGGAATTCACTGAAGAAAGCATTAGTTTTCAGACCGGGCTCAGTGGTTCAGCCTGTAACCCCCACACTTTGGGAGGCTGAGACAAGTGGATTGCCTGAGCCCACGGGTTTGAGACCAGCCTGGGCAACTTGGCGGGACCTCATCTCTACAATAAATCAAAAAAATTAGCAGGCGTGGTAACGTGTAGTTCCAGCTACTTGGAAGGCTGAGGTGAAAGGATCGCCGAAGCCCAGCAGGTCGACACTGGGATGGCCATTAGTGTGCCACTGCACTCCAGCCTGAGCGACAGAGTGAGACTCTAGCCACCCCCTCAAAAAAAAAAAGAAAAAGAAAGCCTTAGCTTTCAACTCATGATCAACATCAGGTTCAGAAACCAAGTCAACCTTGGCCCTTTCTAGAGATGCCACTCCCAGCACCACACCTGAGTCTTCACAGATTTGTTGAGATAGGTTTGTTGACTCCAGAGTTGAGGCTAATAAACTGAATGAGCTGCTTGGTAAGAGCTCATTCAGGACTATGGGCTATTATTCTTCCAAACACGAAGGAGCTAAGTCCAGGTTGGGGGGCGTCCCTGGCACAGAGTCATTAGTCCTCTGCCCTAGTCCTGCTCAAGAGCTGTGTGCTCTCGGGCAAGTTACCTCACTTCTCTGTGCTTTCATTTTGACACCATCCCAAGATAGCTGTAAGCAGTGTGATGAAAAATATATAGGAACACATTATAAAATCTTCATGCATCTTAAATGACTTTCAATATAAGATGATACCATAATGATCAATGGGTACTAATCTGGAACAATTAAGTATATTTTAAAGGTAAAAGTGAGGCCAGGAGCCGTGGCTCACACTTGTAATTCCAGCACTTTGGGAGGCCAAGATGACAGGATCATTTGAGCCCAGGAGTTTGAGACCAGCCTGGGAAACATAGTGAGACCCTGTCTCCACCAAAAAAAAAAAAAAGAGGCCAGATGCGGTGGTTCAACCTGTAATCCCAGCACTTTGGGAGGCCGGGGCGAGAGGTTTGCCTAAGTCTGGGGTTTCGAGACCAGCCTGGGCAACTTGGTGACTTTGTCTCTACAGTGAGTCACAAAAACCAGCTGGGTATGGTGGCCTGTGTCTGCAGTTCCAGCTACTTAGAAGGCTGAGGCAGAAGGATCACCTAAGCCCAGTAGGATAAGGCTATGGTGGCCATGAGCGTGCCACTGCACTCCAGCCTGGGCAACAAGAGTGAGACTTCAACTCAAAAAAAAAAAATGTTGGGCATGGTAGCACGTGCCTGTAGTCCCAGCTACTCAGGAGGCTGAGGTGGGAGGATCGTCTGAGCCCAGGAGGTCGAGGCTGTGGTGAGCCATAATTGCGCCACTACACTCCAGCCTGGGCAACAGGGTGAGACTCTGATTCCCCCCAAAAAATGTAAAAATGAAAAGCATTTTATTCATTGTAACTTCAATTTCCACACAAGAATTTTGATTCTGACTTTGCTCCTCTTTATATGAGATAATTTGTTTATACAAAAGGTTTAGTTCCATTCACCTTGCCAGTCACCATCCCCCCATCCCCAGGTAGAAACAATTAACACAATGGAGTATGAGTCTCCTCCTTGCCCCCCACCACACACACACACACACACACACACACACACACACACACACACACACTCATTCATATACACCATCTGAGATCTCTTAGACTCTAGTGAGGAAAGCTTGATTTGCGTTTAGAGACAGCACTATCTGAATATGGTTTCAAACATGAAGGATCCAAAAACAAACCACCAAGTGGCACATCCTGGCAAACAGATCACTCAGAGACCTAAAACAACTGGACATAAACCACGTCACACAACTCAGCACTCCCTAGGTTCCCCATATCAAGACTGGCACTTCATGAAATGAACTGTTATTTCTTAAGCCAAAGGGAGATAATAAATTTAGGCAAGAAACTCAAGCGATTGGGGTTTGCTTTTCGATCCATTTACCAACGCCTTAAAAGATCTCTGCGAGGAGGCCCTCCTGTCGGCCCAGACGTCACTTAGAAAAAGGCTGCAATTCATGTGAACACTGCCGCGCACACGCTGCAAAAGTGCGGGAAAGGCTGTGTCCTACCAAAAAGTGACGGGCAAGGGGCCTTCAACTGTCAGCACCTCGTTTATCATAAAATCTGTAATAACTCCCAGAACAGCCATCTAGTTTTAGCAATTTATTTGATAAGCAATGAACACATTTGTATACAAATGACCAAAACATCTTTACTCTGGTGAAATAGTGTTGCAGTGTAACAAGTATATTCACGATGTTTTCAGGCTCTTACATTTTCAAAAGAGAAAAAGTTGCTGAGAAAGAGAATAATATAAATAAAAGTATATAATATAGTGTATTCGTTTTTGTCCCCATTTAAAATTTGAAAATAAGCAGTTCTGTAAAGCCAAAGTGTATTCTTTTCTGGGCCAAATTTCTGTTTGACAGCTGAAGGATGCGATTAATGGGCTGCCTCAAACTCTATGCCAAAGTAAAAACGCCCCGCCTTAAGACTCGGCATGAACAGAGCACTGGCTATCTGCTTCCCATTAAGTATCTGGTTTAATATGGCCTCTCTTCTTTAAGAAACATATACATGTACTGAGACCAAAAAGACACACTTCTTCCAGTACAAGAACGTATTGTTAATAAATAACCATTGCTTCTTGGTCTTTTGGCTAAGGTTAAAAAAAAAAAAAAGAAAGAAAGAAAGAAAATGAAAAATAAACCACCTAATTACAATAAATTATATAATACTGGGTAAAGTTGATGGCAGGGGTAAGGGAGACTCTATATTCTTAGAAAAAAAGGCATTCTAAATGTACCTTAAACCGAGGCATGAATATTTAAATATTACAATTTCCATTTAGAAAAAAAAACCGCATTATTGATAGGCCAGCACACTCAAAACCAATAATGTCATGAAAACACATGCCCTGTGTAATTGGCAGAGCAGGCCGCTCCCTGAATACAATGGGCCTTTTTATTAAATGGATCTCTTCATCCCTGGCATTTTATACAAACAAAACAAAAAAGAGAGCAAAAGAAACAAATATGACACTGGTTGCAGTCTTCAGTTTGAACTCTATCACTGGAGAAGCACAAGACCTAAAAGATATGTTAGAAAAGTAAGATACATTATTTAACAAAAATGAAAGCAAGACCGGCTGAGAGGCAGAAAACTATATTGAGATGCTACCGCTTTTGTTTAATCATATGAAAGGGCAACAGAGCCCTCTAGTGGAGGAAAAATAAAAATGTATGAAGACATTTCTGCTTTTAGGTTGACAGAAAATATACAGAACTTTTTTCCATTACAATTCTTACTATGTCACTGTCTTAACTAAAAGGAAATGATCAAATTATTTTAACTGGGTTTTAAGTAAAACAATTTCCAAAAGACACTACAAAGCTCCAACTAGAATATAAATTATATTTTGAAATATTTTTTTAAATTGAGTTTGAACCATTTTGTCATCGAGCAATAGCTTGTGTGGCCCTCATGTTATGCTGTCACTATAAAGAGTAAAGTAAAATCCAAACCTGCCAGGCGCGGTGGCCCACGCCTATAATCCCAGCACTTTGGGAGGCAGAGGCGAAAGGATTATCTGAGCCCATGGGTTCAACACCAGCCTGGGCAACATGGCGAGACCTTGTCTCCACAATAAATCAAAAAATTAAGGCCAGGCGCGGTGGCTCAAGCCTATAATCCCAGCACTTTGGGAGGCTCAGGTGAGAGGATTGCTTGAGCCCACGGGTTCAAAACCAGCCTGGGCAGCTTGGTGAGACCTCATTTCTACAATAAATCAAAAAATTAGCAAGGAGTGGTGGTGCGTGCCTGAAGTTCCAGCTACTTGGAAGGCTGAGGTAGAAGGATTGCCTGAGCCCAGCAGGTCGAGGCTGTGGTGACCATGAGTGTGCAAACTGCACTCCAGTCTGGGGGACAGAGTTAGACCCTGATTCAAAAAATAAAAAAAATCCAAACCTACATAGAAGCATGAAATTTAACTAATGACCTCATGTGACAAAAAAGTGTTGTGATCCGGTCAGGTATACACACACACAGTTGCCCCTTATTCTCAGGGATGCATTCCCAGACTCCCAGCAGATGTCTAAAAACAAGGACAGTACCAAACCCTACATGCACTAGGTCTTATCCTATACATACATAGCTATGATAAAGTTTAATGTATAAATTAGGCACAGTAAGAGATTAACAACAATTATAAACTAGAAAAAGTGTATCAAGGTACTGCAATAAGAGTTATGCTAACCTGATCTCTGTCTCTCTCTCAAAATACTGTAATGTTTTTGGATAGCAGTTGACCTCAGGTAACTGAAATCTCAGAAAGTGACACCACGGATAAGTGGGGACTACGTTAGGCCTGGTAGGGTGGCTCATGCCTGTAATCCAGCACTCTGGGAAGCCAAGATAGATGGATTGCTTGAGCCTGGGAATTCGAGCCCAACCTGGGCAATGTAGCAAGATCTCATTTCTACAAAAATAAAATAAAAATTTAAAAAATGGGCTGGGCACAGTGGCTCACGCCTATAGCTTTGGGAGGCCAAGGTAAGAGGGTCGCCTGAGCCCATGGGTTCAAGACCAGCCTGGGCACCGTGGGGAGACCTTATTACTACAATAAATCAAGAAAAATTAGCCAGGCACAGTGGTTTGAGCCTATAGTTCCAACTACTTAGAAGGCTGGAGAGGAAGGATCACCTGAGCCCAGAAGTAGAGGCTACAGTGGCCATGAGCATGCCACTGCCCTCCAGCCAGGGTAACAGAGTAAGACACCAACTCAAAAAAAATAAAATGTCAAAAAATGTAGTCAGGTGTGGTGGCCCCTGTAGTCCCAGCTACTCGGGAGGCTGAGGCAGAAGGACCACCTTAGCCCAGGAGGTTGAGACTGCAGTAAACCATGAGCATGCCACTGCACTCCAGCCTGGGTGACAGAGTGAGACCCCCAACTCCAAAAATAAAACAGAGGGGACTACTTTACACCGGATTATAAACTTATTTTTTTAATATATATGTACATCCACATGCATATACCTATTATAGATATTTTACACAAGATTATTAAATTATGAGGCTCGTTAGAATACTTCAGTCTTTTCCTTCAGTTATTTACTTCTCAAATGCTTTGATCATGCGATTTCCATGTATGTTCAATGTCTAAGAATATTTCAAAGTAAAATGGCTGTCAAAAGGCACTACTTCTTTTTATATAATGTCTTTCAAGGACTTTTTCTAATATTTTCAAAAATCTTCATAGTTTCTCAGAACAAAATAATTTCAAAATCATTTTACTTATATGGGTACAGTTTAGCAAAATAGTTGTCACAGATGTTTTTAATTTAAAATGGGAGGCCGGGTGCAAAGGTTCGCGCCTGTAATCCCAGCACTTTGGGAGGCAGAGGTGAGAGGACTGCCTGAGCTCATGGGTTTGAGACCCACCTGGGCAACATGGTGAGGCCTCGTTTCTACAATAAATCAAAAAACTAGCTGGGAGTGGTGGCATGCGCCTGTAGTTCCAGCTACTTGGAAGGATCACCTGAGCCTAGCAGGTCGAGGCTGCGGTAGCCATGAGCATGCCACTGTACTCCAGCCTGGGCGACAAAGTGAGACTTCAACTCAGGAAAAAAAAAAAATTTTAATGGGAGTTTAATTCCCAAAAGGTTATTTAGATTGTTTCAGATTTTTTTCCTTTATTTAATCCATTTATCAAAAAGATAAATGCCAAGATTCCACTAGTTTAAGTCTTGTGAACCAGTAGAAAGGAAACTAATCAGGCATTTCAAGATCCCAAGAGTAATGATTTCATATAATTATGTTTTATCCAAGAAAATGACTAAATATAAGTTTGCTATGGCCTCAGGTTTATGGGATTTTTTTGGAATAAGTGAAAAAAAATTAGTGGCTTAGTTTAGGCTTAAAGGCAGAATTTAGCAACAGGTATGGAATAGAAAACAAGGAACCGAAGCTATAAAGGAAACTAGCATAGTCCATACTAGGGAAGTGTGGACTTAAAATCTTAAGTACCAATACCCTTCTCTACATGAAGAAAAAGTAATTTTTGTGTATTACTGTAGAACTGGTAGTATTTACACTAGATATGAATTCATCATGGTGATGATTTGTAGGATAAAAGAATATTGGCAACTATAGTTCACACTGTAATTTCAGTACATGATTTAGGAACAAGATCCCAAGTTTTTAAAAGTGGGCTCTCTAAGCTAAGACAACCAATTTCAACATTATACTATAATAACATTTTGTAATTCCCTGCATGAAAATCTGATACTTTCATTTTGTTTCAAGGAAAACAAATTTTGAGGTGACTGATAACTTGAGCATGTAGTTTTTAATACCTCAAAATATATAAATTTTGAATTGTAAGCACATGGATCCATATAATAAACCTAAGGGAGGTGATTTTGCACATAAATACGAATAAAAAATTAAAGTGTGAGTTCCAAAATGCATTTCACTGGTATATGTCAACATCCAGCTTGTATTTGTTTGGGGGAATATAACCGTATTGTCTTTATTAATGGGTTCTCTGGCTAAAATATCTAAACCAAGTCAGGCTATTTTATTTTATTCTATTATTGATTGATTGATTGATTGATTAGGAGTCTCACTCTGTCACCCAGGCTGGAGGGCAGTGGCACACTCCCGGCTATTGCAGCCTCAACCTGCTGGTCTCAGGCAATCTTTCAGCCTCAGCCTTCCAAACAGCTGGAACTACAGGCATGGGCCACCATGCCCGGCTAATTTTGTGATTTATTGTAGAGATGAGGTCTCACCATCTTGCCCAGAATGGTCTTGAACCCATGGACTCAGGCAATCCTCTCGTCCCTGCCTCCCAAAGTGCTGGGATTACAAGCGTGAGCCACCGCGCCTGGCTGGCCAGGTTATTGTAGATTTAAAGTCATAACATTTCATGTAGTCCAGTGTTATAAAGGTTCAAACGATGAAAGAAATGTTTCATCCCAACCAAATTCTGAAAAAAACTTTTTTTTTGAGTCACAGTCTCACTCTGTCACCTAGGCTGGAGTGCAGTGGCATGCTCACGGTCACCTCAGCCTTGACCTGCTGTACTCAGGCAATCATTCCACCTCAGTCTTCCAAGTAGCTGGAACTACAGGCATGTGCCATCACACCAGGTCATTTTTCTTCATTTATTGTAGAGATGAGGTCTCGTCAAGTTGCCCAGGCTGGTCTCAAACATGTGGGTTCAGGCAATCCTCTCGCCTTGGCCTCCCAAGGTGCTGGGATTATAGGCATGAGCTACCACACCCAGCCTTGAAAGAAATTTAAAAATCAAATCTTAGGTTGGGCATAGTGGTTCACACCTATAATCCCAGCACTTTGGGAGGCCAAAGCAAGAGAATTGCTTGAGCCCAGGAGTTCGAGATCAGGCTAGGCAACACAGTGAGACCTTAGTCTCTACACAGAATTAAAAAACGAGCTGGGCATGGTGGGGCACACCTGTAGTCCCAGCTACTCAGGAGGCTGAGGCAGAAGGATTGCCTAAACCTAGGAGGTTCAGGCTACGGTAAGCTGAGATCATGTCACTGTACTTCAGCCTGGGCAACAAAGTAAAACCCTGACTCAAATAACTAATTAACCGACTGACTGACTGACTACTAACTACCTAAATAAATAATAACAAATCTAAGCAATGACTGAAAGTTAAGAAGAAAGTTTTCAGCTGGGCACAATGGCTCACACCTGTAATCTTATCACTTTAGGAGGCGGAGGTGAGAGGATTGTCTGAGTCCAGGGGTTCGAGACCAGCCTGGGCAACTTGGCAAGACCTCGTCTCTACAATAAATAAAAAACTTAGCTGGGCATGGTGACACGTGCTTGTGGTTCCAGTTACTTGGAAAGCTGAGATGGAAGTATTGCCTGAGCCCAGCAAGTCGAGGCTGCAGTGGCCGTGAACAAGCCACTGCACTCCAACCTGGGAGAGGAAGTGAGACTCCAACTCAAAAAAAAAAAAAGTTTTATCATCATGACCGCTGAACATAAGACTGAAAATACCTAATCTGTTCATACCTGTTAATAGGTTTTTAATGGATGTTTGACAAAACCCTGGATGTCACTCCTTAAATATGATAATAAATCTGTCTGCTCACGGCAACAATCTGCATGAGTTCCAACACTTGTCCTGCTAACAAGAGACAATGAACAGAGTAGGTGGCCCACATTTAGGCATTCAATTAGCCCCTCATTAGAAGGATCCTGCTTTTGTCAGCCTTCAGATTCAAGGGGACAGCATCTTATACTATTTCTATGCATAGCCATATTAGGTCAAATAACAGGTTTGAGCCTACAAAAGATGTCATGGGACCTCCTTCGGTGACAAATTCCCTCGCCTAAAAAGTTCCCTCTCCTGAGACTGGCCAGTAGCATTTGCATGTCATGATCACCACGTTGAAGCCATTGCCGTTTGTTTTTACCAAATCAGAGCCATCGGGGGCTCACTCCAGAGAGAGTCGTAAAACACCTGGCCCTTCCTGCTCAGTCTATGTTGAACTCAAACGGAAACGAATTCCTCCCTTGTCTCTACGGGTTAGCATTCGGGGCTGCGGGGCTCCGGGCCTCTTGATCTGCTAGCGGAAGCTTTGGGTGGAGAGATGACATCCCCCTGGATACTGAGATGCTGATCTCCACAGAGAGAAGTCCACAAGCTACAGCTTTCAATCTACAAAGTTCTTCGGGTTCAGAAAGCTGGTTAAACAAAGGTCAAGGAGAGAAAAGTGTTAGTTTCTGAGGAGGCAACATCCTAATCCTTGAACTCCCTAACAAAAAAAAAAAAAAGGAAACAGAGTTGAGTCGAGGGTTGCAGGACATTGTGGAGGAAAAGTTACAAACCACAATCTTCCGTTGGCTGGGGCATCCAAATTTATCTAAATTTCACCTAGATTGTGGCTAATTTAGAAAATGTTGGGGGAAACTTACTTTGAAAGGGACTAGATCATCTAATGCAAGAATCAGCAAACTTTTTCTGGAAAGGACCAGATAGTAAATATTTTAGGCTTTGCCAGCCATATGGTCTCTGCTATAATTACTCAACTCTGCTGATAACATGCAAATAAATAGCTGTGTAATTTTGCAATAACTGGATAAAAACATACAGTAGTTCCCTCTTATAGGACAATATGGGAATAAATGGGTGTGGCTGTGTTCCAATAAAATTTTACTTACAATATCAGACAGCAGTTCAGATGTCGCCCAGGGGCCAGGGCTTGCCCATCCCCCATCCAGGCAACTGAATCCAGGCAACAGTGGAGATACCTGCCTTAAAACCCTAACTGTAAAAACAAGGAATTCAGGAGCCCATGATGCTTTATTCTGACTTTTCCTCCAAATCTTACTTTTGTCATGCAGAATCAACCTGATTTTGTCAAAATTCAAAATCTAGCTCCCTGTCACTTCCAGCTGAGGGGAAGAAGATGACGACAAGATAGGATCTGCTTAGAGGCCACTTCAAAGGGGGCAGGGCCCTAGTGCCATCTTGAAGTCTGTCAAGGGAGAAATGTCCCTTTCCACATTAGAAAAATTCTCACCAACTACAATTCCAACAGAGCATTGCCTTGTGGGGAATTTTTTTTTAATTACTGGAAATATCAGATTTGTAATCAGCCTTTGTAAGGCAAACTAGGTATCTATGTTTTAATTGTGAAGTCACTACTTTCAAAATAAATACTGTTGGCCAGGTGCAGTGGCTCATGCCTGTAATCCCAGCACTTTGGGAGGCCAAGGTGAGAGGACTGCTTGAGCCAGGAGTTCAAAACAAGCCTAGACAACATAGCAAGACCCTGTTTCTAAAAAAAAAAAAAAAAAAAAAAAATTAGCCAGGCATAGTGGCATGTGCCTGCTGTCTCAGCTACTCAGGAGGCTGAGGCAAAAGGATCACCTGAGTCCAGGAGGTGAGCTGTGTTCATGCCACTACACTCCAGCTGGGGCAACAGAGTGAGACTATGACTCAAAAAGAAAACAAAACAACAAAATCAAAATAAATACTGCTATGTTTTGTTCCAACCCACTCTGCTTAAATGAGAACAGACATTTACAAGGTTAAAGATTCAACACAGAAAACGGGCTCCCTTGAGTGACCAAAGAAAAGAGAACACCAACACCATCAAAGCTTTGATAGAAGATGATTCTTGAATGCTCCAGAAGTCCTGGAAGTAAAGGCGACCAATTCACTCATTCTGCATTCAGCTATTTCATTTGAAATGGGCAGAACTAAAGTAGCGATAGCAATTTATAAATTGGCATGTTTCATAGCTCAGTAGCAGGAAGGACTTTATCTAGAAGCCACAGCCTACTTGGGCAAGGACACTTTCTAAGGCAGCCACGCAGAACATAAAAGCTAACTTAGCAAAACCATGTGCCTATCTTCAGCCACTTCCTTTCTTTAAGCCCGATACCACTGCTGCAGAGTGAAAGTGATTCGTGAGTGTATGATTGCCTGGAATTTGCAGTATGATATGATTTCAAAAATTCAGAATAAAAATCTTTAGCGCTCACCTAGACTTGCACTTCCCAAGGGTAGAGGGGAGTACGGAAGGGGCAGCGTGAAGGGCAATTTCTGAAGGAAGGTGAGAACTGGGGACAGAGCTGTGAATGCTTGAATAGGAAAGGCTCCCTGAGACTTTCCATGACATCTGTGCCGACTTGAGCACTACAACCCACCACAACATCCAACCAGACCACAGACACTCCTGCAGTGTCTGCAAAATGAATGATGGCCATCAGAAAGGAAGAGCCTTAGGGGCAAGTGGGTGCTGAGAAGAGGCACAAAGAGTTTTCGGCTTCACTCCAAGAGATGTGAGGGCCATTCTGATCAACCACAAATTTAGTCTCAATGCTTCAGAGTCTCCTTCTCTCTTTCCATCATGATTAAATATCCAACTAGACATAGCCCTTTTAATATTCTGAACCAACACTATTAGTCCTAAATTACAATGTCATAGGCCTGGTGTTCCAAGTCTTTGAAAAAGCATTAGCCATATTCAAAGGTCTGCTATCAAATGTCAGACAGAGAAGTCTGAATGCTTAACACAGAAAATAATCAGATGTCACATATCTTGCTAATTAAGGAAAAACCAGGCCACGCAGAGTGGCTCATGCCTGTAATCCTAGTACTTTGGGAGGCTGAGGCGAGAGGATCGCTTGAGGCCACAAGTTTAAAACCAGCATAGTGAGATGATATCGCTAAAAAAATAAAAAGTTAGCCAGGCATGGTGGTGCATGCCTGTAGTACTCAGGAGGCCAAGGCAGAAGAGCTTAAGCAGAGGAGTTTGAGGCTGCAGTGAGATATGAGCTATGATCACACCACTGCACTTCAGCCTGGGTGGCAGAATAAGACTTTTTTGTCTCTTAAAAAAATTTTTTTTTTCTTTTTTTTGAGTCAGGGTCTCACTCTGTCACCCAGGAGTGCAGTGGCACGCTCATGGCCACCACAGCCTAGACCTGCTGGGCTCAGGAGATCCTTCTGCCTCAGCCTTCCAAGCAGCTGGAACTACAGGTGCATGCTACCACGTCCGGCTTATTTTTTGACTTATTGTAGAGATGAGGTCTCGCCAAGTTGCCCAGGCTGGTCTCAAGCCCTTGAGCTCAGGCAATCCTAACCTTGGCCTCCCAAAGTACTGAGATTACAGGCTTGAACCACCATGTCTGGTCAATAAATAAATAAACGAGTGACAATAAATTTTAAAAAGCAGTCCAGATAGAAGATTAGGAGAATAAGATCTTTTAGTTTAGTTAATTTGCTGGTTAACTGAATTTTTTTTTTTTTTGAGTTGGAGTCTCACTCTGTCACCCAGGCTGGAGTGTAGTGGCACACTCATGGCCACCCTAGCATCGACCTGCTGGGCTCCAATGATCCTTCCGCCTCAGCCTTCCAAGTTGCTGGAACTACAGGTGCGCGCTACCATGACCGGCTAATTTTTGATTTATTGTAGAGATGAGGTCTCACCAAGTTGCCCAGGCTGGTCTCGAACCCATGGGCTCAGGCAATCCACCCACCTCGGCCTCCCAAAGTGCTAGGATTACAGGCTGAGCCACCAAGTCTGGCCTAACTGAATATTAAATTAAAAAATATTTTTTGCCGGGCGCACTGGCTCATGCCTATAATCCCAGCCACTTTGAAAGGTCAAGGTGAAAGGATTGCCTGAGCCCACGGGTTTGAGACCAGCCTGGGCAACTTGGCAAGACCTCATCTCGACAAAAAAAAAAAAAAATTAGCTAGGTATTGTGGCATGTGCCTGTAGTTCCAGCTGCTTGGAAGGCTGAGGCAGAAGGATCACCTGAGCCCAGCAGGTTGAGGCTGCGGTGGCCGTGAGCATGCCACTGCACTCCAGCCTGGGTGACACAGTGAGACTGCAACTCAAAAAATATAATTTTTTTTCTTAAGTCCTTAAATTCTTATTTTTTTCTTAATTCTTCTACAACTGCACTGGTCTACATGTTCTCATAACAATAGTCAATACAATCAGCACAATATAGTCCTTCTTGGAATAAGCATCTAGCCATTATTTTTACTATCAAGTCATTAGTTTTGACATCAGTGATTACGCCAATGCAGAAATTCAGACAACTGGATTGAATATAGTCTAAGCCCAGGATAAGGTGCAAGAGTTGATTTTAAATAAACCCCTTTACAGTAAAAAAAAAAAAAAAAATCCCATTTGTTTCTGTTTCTTTACCTTAATAACAGGCAAATAGAGTCAAAAATCTTGCTCTCAGCTTGTATTTTAGACCCTGTACTACACAAAAATTAATCTATTACCAGTGTATTTTTACCTCCTATGCTTGCTCTGATGATGCTAGAGAATGTTTCTGGAGGCTCAAGGAGTCATTCAAAATTAAGAAAGAGAGAAAGTAGAGGTGATAAAAGCTTATGAGAGAGGAGGCCAAACTAGAGGGTCTTGTGGGGGCTGAGGGGGATCAAGGGGACAGAGAGAGCCTGACAGAAGACAGTCAAACGCCATTCAGTTGTTTCTATCTGTAAATAAATCCAAAGGTGCATATTCTTACTCAAAGCAGTTGATTCTTACTGGTTCAGATATTGATGTAAATTGACCAAAGCAAAATAATACTGAAATCATATGAAGAGTTATGGTTTAAGCACCTTTGTTCCTGTCTCTTTAACAGTCCATAAAACTGAAGAAAGGACACCCTCTGGAGCCATCTACCTCATGATGGTCACTGTGGTTACACACTAGCAATTAAGAGGGTTAATTTAGAGGTTAAGACAGGAACTAATTCTCTAATTTTATAAAGAAATAAGATCCTGTTCCCAAAAGAAAATGATATGCTCAGTGACCAGTTGAAACCTGCAGTATCCTTTGTTCCAAGTCATAATACCTTGTTGTTCCCCATATTCTATTACCAATCAATTTTGGTTTGAATAACCCAGGTAATTGGAATATGTCCGTAAACCACACAGACCAGGTCAAAAGCTCTTTGACAGAGCCTGTTGTCTCTTATCCCTGAATACCAAAATAGCCACGATCTTTTGCTGAGTGTTCAGCTTTCAGAGACTTCAAGGTCGGCCCTTGCATAGCCTTCCACAGTAACACTGGGATTTAAAAACAGGTCATGATTTTAATGAAACGATAGCTAAAAAGGCTAAAATTCATTTTTAAATTAGGGAAACACTATGCAAAACTCCATTATAGTCAGATTTAAGTGAATTTTATTATAGTAGTCACAATAAATAAATAAATAAGTTAACAGCCTACCTATTCCTGAATTAGCTCCAGTAACCACAACCACTTTGCCAGTGAAATCCCGGCCCTGGAGAATTTCCATGGCAGTAGTGCTGCCATCATATCTCTGTCGGGTGGTTGGCTTTGTCGGATTATCATCCACAGTAAATGCCAGTCTTGGGTCCAAGTAGGTAGTTCTTTTATTTATATGGCTGCACAGAAAAGGAGAAAGCAATGAATACACATTTACAAATAAAAGACAACTTTGGGCCTGGTGCAGTGGCTCCCACCTATAATCCCAGCACTTCGGGAGATTGAGATGGAAGGATCACTTGAGCCCAGGAGTTTGAGACCCGCTTGGGCAACATAGCAAGAACATGTCTCTACAAACAATCAAAAACTTAGCTGGGCATAGTGGCGCTCGCCTATAGTCCCAGCTACTCAGGAGGAAAAGGCAGCATACCTCTTATAAGCACTCTAATTTTGATTTGGAGTTTACCTAAATCTTGCAGAAACAATATTAAAATACATTCATTCACATGTGAATGAAAAGGTTATTCCTTGAAGTAAAATTTATCTTTTACATTTTAAATGTATTCTTGGAATTTAAGATTTAAAAACCTCAAAAAAACCTTAAAAACTATTAGGAGCCCTCCAGAAATAGATGAGAGATCATCATTTAAAATGTATTCATAATATGCATGGGTAAAATTACATAGCTTAAAATCTATACTCAGCTGGCTGTAGTAGGTCACGCCTGTAATCCCAGCACTTTGGGAGGCAGAGGCAAGAGGACTGCCTGAGCCAACAGGTTTGAGACCAGCCTGGGCAACATGGCGAGACCTCATCTCTACAAAAAATCAAAACATTAGCTAGGCATGGTAGTGTGCGCCTGTAGTTCCAGCTACCTGGAAGGTCAAGGCAGAAGAATCACCTGAGCCAGGCAGGTTGAGGCTGCAGTGACCATGAGCGTGCCACTGCACTCCAGCCTGGGCGACAGAGTAAGACTCCAACTCAAAAAAAAAAGAAAATCTGTACTCATCACCCTATAAAAAAAACTAAGACCAGCTGGGTTTGGTGGCTCAGCCTGTAATCCCAGCACTTTGGGAGACCGAGATGAGTGGATTGCCTGAGCCTGCGGGTTTGAGACCAACCCAGGCAACTTGGCGAGACTTCTCTACAACAAATCAAAACAAACAAAAAAAACTAAGACCTAACTGGGTACAGTGGCTCATGCCTGTAATCCCAGCACTTTGGGAGGCAAAGGCGAGAGGATTGCCTGAGACCGCGGGTTCGAGACCAGCCTGGGCAACATGGCGAGACCTAATCTCTACAATAAATAAAGAAAACTAGCCAGGTGTGGTGGTGCATGCCTGTAGTTCCAGCTACTTGGAAGGCTGAGGCAGAAGGATCTTCGAAGCCCAGCAGGTCGAGGCTATGGTGGCCGTGAGTATGTCTGCACTCCAGCCTGGGTGACTGGGTAAGACTCCGACTCAAAAAATGAAATAAAATAAAAAACTAAGAACCAAGAGTAATCCAACCTTTAGTTATAACCATTGCCTATCAGATAAGCACTGTGACCCTAATGTTAAACATGGACCACAGAGCAGTCCTGTGCTGGACTGGCACACTGGCTTAAAAGAGCCAAGTGTGTCTCTTTCTCCCCAACTCCTCAGTGACTTCACCTTGGTAGCTTGAAATCGGCTAAGGTAAAAGTACTTACGCCATAGAAACAAACCTGAGTTTTTTTGTCCCAAAGAGCTGGTGTTAAACATCTATCAACATACCACATCAACAGGCTCAGAGAAGTGAACACGCTTAGCCAAGGGAGCCAAGTTCTAGCTTGCCCCCAAAGCCCTTGCTTATTCCCCTAGGTTAGACCAGCAGTTTGCCAAAACTGGCCCACCAAATGTTTTTGTAAAGTTTTATTAGAACACAACAATGCCCATCATTTATATATTGTATATAGTTGCTTTGGCATTGCAGTGGCAGAGTTGAATCATGGCAACAGAAACCATATGGCCCATAAAGCCTAAAACAAATGATCTGGTCCTTTACAGACAGAAGTCAACAGCCCCTGCTCTGGAGTGGATGAGTGTACATCAGGATCCCAGGGCTTGTTGAAGTTCAGGCTGCCAGCCCCACCCCAGAGTGGCTGATTCAGAAGGTCCAGGGGGGTGGTAAGGGAGCAGGAGTGGGAGATGGCTGAGAACGATGCTAATGTTGGTCTAGCACCCACTCCTGGAAATCACTACTCTAAGTTGATTAGGATTTATGCTTATTTTAGACAATCACTTTCTAAGCATGAATGTGAAGACAACAACTGCACAGAATAAAACTGATGTGAATACACAAAAATTTAAGACAGTCTATAGTTGATTTTTTTTAAATCAACAAAATTAAAAGAAAAACTTGAAAAAAGCATTTGTAACATATAACCAACGTGTTGATATCCTTAATTTGTTGAGGGAAAAAAACCTTTTCAAATCAGTGGGGGAAACTGGTAACAAACTAGTAGGCAACAACAAACATACCACCCATCCAAATACAGTCTTGTCTTCCCGGAGCTGCCCTTGGTGGCTGCGAGACTCCTCTCAAACAAGCCTTGGCCCATTTGCTCCTAATATTGGATATGTACCAAGAGTTCACTTAGGTTTGCTCAGAAACCACTTACGCCTTTGAACTTGTGACAGTAACTACGTTATTTAATGAACTATTATGACATGAACTGATAAAATGGAATGTGAAAATAAAATGTCACCTGAATCTGTGAAAATTTGGCAGGATGTTTTGGAGAGCCTCAAAGACAAGTAGCTTAAAAAAAAAAAAAAAAAGCTTTGGTTCAATCAAGCACAGTGAAAATGCTTTAAAAAAAAACAAACCCCAGAACTCCAACACGACGTAACATTCACGTTCTTTGAAAATGTGATGTGGCCAGGCGCGGTGGCTCAAGTCTGTAATTCCAGCACTTTGGGAAGCCGAGGCAGGAGAATTGCCTAAGCTCAGCTCAGGGGTTTGAGACCAGCCTGGGCAACTTAGTGAGACCTCGTCTCTACAATAAATCTTTTGATAATAAGCTGGGTGTGGTAGTGAGTGCCTATAGTTCCAACTACTTGGAAGGCTGAGGTAGAAGGATCACCCGAGCCCAGCAGATCGAGGCTGCAGTGGCCATAAACATGCCGCTGCACTCCAGTCTGGCCAACAGAGTAAGACTCTAACTCAGAAAAAAAAAGAAAATGTGATGTGTTTGCTCAACCTTAAGTAAAGTCAAAGTAGAAACTGCAGATGCCACGTTACAGGTGCACTTGGGGAAAACACTGCATCTGAGCAGCAGATTCACATTCAAAGATCAGGCCTGGCCCAATCTCAAAAGCTTGGTGTACTTGAACCAAATGTTAAAAGGAAATATTGGCTGGGCGCAGTGGCTCATACCTATAATCTCAGCATTTTGGAAGGCCAAGTGAGAGGACTGCCCGAGCCCATGGGTTCAAGATCAGCCTGGGTAACTTGACAAGACCTCATCTCTACAATAAATCAGGAAAAATTAGCTGGGAGTGATGGCACATGCCTGTAGTTCTAACTACTTGGAAGGCTGAGAGGGAAAGATCGCCTGAGCCCAATAGGTTGGGGCTGCGGTGGCCGTGAGCAAGCCACTGCACTCCAGCCTGGGCAATAAAGGAAAATATTTATGTTATATTCACAGCTGGATACGGTAGCACATGCCTGTAGTCCCAGCTACTTTGGAGGTTGCAGCAGAAGGACCTCCTGAGCCCAGCAGGTCGAGGCTGTGGTGGCATGCCACTACACTCCAGCCTGGGTGACAGAGTGAGACTCCGACTCAAATATATATATATTTATGTTACATTCATAACTTTAAAAAAAATTCCTGATTAAATCAGTTTCTATTAACTAACCAATTTTAATCCCATGAAATATGGAAGTTTCTAATTTAAATGTTACAGCCATGAAATATTCATTTCCCTCCTAACTACAGTGAACAAGAATGCAGACACTTGGAGTAGGTGCTGGACTCAAAGCCTAGCTCTGCCACTTACTTGCTGTGGAATCCTTAGCAAGTTATTCACCCATTGGCTCTGTGTCACTGGCAGTAAGCCAGGGATAACAACAGTACTACCTCTCAAGGCACTGTGGGGATCAATGAGCTAACACTACAGACACAAGGAAATGAGAATCAGGCCTGGCTCATGCTATATGCTGGACAGATGGTTACCACTGCTGTATGATAGTAGAATTCATCCCAGAGACAGAATCAAGAGATAGAAAAGCTTTACAGTTAAGGACACTCCAAACATTTATAATTATAGATTTCCAATAATAGGAATTTAACAACATCAGGCAATTTGATAAATTATAGTATGTCTGTACAAAATAATAATCTAGAGCCATTAAATATCTTCTTTTTGAAAAATAGATAAGGATAGGAGAAAAGGCTCATAACACATTATGTGGAAAAAACAGATTACTAAACAGTCCACATAGTGCATTTTCTACTTTCTTTCTAAGAAAGCATGTACAGAGAAAACAGAAGAATAAATCCAAAAAGTGCTAAAAGTAGTTACTCCTTCTGATAAGCTCACAGGCATACACTACTTTGTATTTTTCTGTTGTCAACATGTATAACTTTTATAATAAAAAATCCCTATTAAAAGGCAAAATGGCCAAGAGTAATTTCTACATAGACACTTACTCAACAAAAAACACTTGTCCATTCTCATCAGTTTCTTGTTCCCATCCATATGGCAAATCTGAAATACAAGAAACACTGACAGGTCTATGTGTTCTGGGGTGAAGTGAAGTCCCCTTCTTAACCCAAACAACACTTGTTGCTTCAGCTGGCTTTGGTCACATGATTCAACTGTGATGGCTGCAGAAGGCCCATTACCCCACTGTACTCTACATCTCTTTAAAGCCTCTTGCTTTTGAGACAACCTATTCAATCTTGATCACTCTGTGAACATTGCTTCAATCAAAGTGAATTTTCCCTTGAATGAGCTCACAAAACATATCTAGATGTAAGCAGGCATCCCACAACATCCATATGCTGACTTGTGATACCTCATGCGATGTTAAGAAGCAGTTCCACTTTTTTCCATGTGTACATGTCAACTAGACCTTAAAACTTTTAAGGGCAGGAACCTTCTTATACTTCTATTCCATCAATCACATACTTGCTCAGAAGGCCCTGGAAGTCATGGCAATCTTGATGGAATTCCATAAAATACTGATATATTTAATTCCGTAAGATAAACCAAGAACAATTTTAGAAACAGTACAAACTATAGGAAAACACAAGCTGTGATCAAAGGCCACAATTATTTTGATACTTTTTTGATTTAGGAACAGTAAGAAATCATCCCACTTCACACCATGATCCATCTTCTGCCAAATACCCTAAGCTCCCCAAGGTAACAGTCCAGTCCCCTAATGGCTCTCTACCAGACAGCCCTCCTGGAAAATACACAGTGACCTGTCACCTCTCTGTGACATTTTTCCTATCTAATTAATACTTCAAATACAAGATTCTTTGCTTTATAACAACATACAAACCTCCTGCTACTCGTTTTCTTTTTCCAGTTTTTGGATGTTCCCATTGAGTCTTCTCTTCAGTGTGACTTAAAAAAAAAACACAAACACAATAAAATAGTAAGTAAAAATGAATGCTTAAAAAAAGTAATCAATTTTATTTTTAACCTTTTTTCTCTCCCAGATAATACTCTCTCAAGAATAGTAAAAACAGACATTCGGAGAAGAAATATGCAGAACATAAATTTTATTGTTTGCATCAGATGTTCAAGTGATCCTTCCACCTCAGCCTCCTAAGCAGCTGGGACTCCAAGAGTGCCACCCTGCCCAGCTAAAGTATTCATTCTTTCCACAGATGTAACTTCAAAGTGTTTCATTAAGCACTGATTCCTAACTGTTCCCAAGAGGTAGTTAATGCAGTAAAATGGTACCATCACTCATCTAGTTGTACACCTTTGGTCAAGTCACCAACTTCTTAGCCTCTATTTCCTCATCTGCAAAACAGAAACAATCCTAGTACTGATCTCGGGGGCTCTATGAGGACATTGTATACAAAGGGTTTCACTTAGTATATGGCAGACAAAAAGCCCTAAAAAGGGCAAGCTAAATTTTAAACAAATCAATGACATAAACTAGTCTGATTTCTGTGCCAAACTTAATCTTTTACCTCAGAACAACATCCAGAGTTACAAAATAAAATAGTGGGTCAATAACTAGAAATACCTGTTACCAAGTGATAAGGCATCCAGGAAACATACAATTACTTAACCAGGGAAACACCCAGCAGCTGCAAGAGACATCCAAAGAAAGGTTGGATTTCTTAAAAGTTCACATACTTATGCCAAGATAGAAAGTAATATAGTTTAGTCACTGACATCTAGATGATCAAATTTAAAGAGTCGTCCCCTATCAACTAAAGAAAACAAATACAGAGAGCATAAATCTGCTATAAAATCTTGCAAGATGCAAGCAAGGTGTTTTCATGAACTGCTGGCTTCTGGTCTGTTTTTACAAACTCTTGGTGGCTTGGCAGGGACACTGGACTCAGCAGGCAGAGTTCCCCAAACTAGCTATGTTCAGCCAGCCAGTCTCCCTGACACTACAGTTGTGTGACAGTGCAGTTGGAAAGGTTAGACACATGAAACCTATGGCAGTGCTTGGAGAATGATTAAATCCTAGTACCAGCTACAGTATTGGGAGCAAAGACAAACTCCTACTTTGCATATGAACTACCACCAAAAACCACGTGCTAAAAGGGGTGCTGACTGCCCAGTAAGGATAACCTACGCTTCATGGGCACAATGGAAATATTAGTATACCATCTACTCCTTATCCTTGCAAACTGGAGGGAAAAATAATCAGATAAACCAAACACTGGAAAGACACATACAACCTTCCAGCTCCCTGCTTGGCCATGCCTCTTGCTTCAAGGAAGAGATGTAGTTGCATTTTTTTGGCCCCACGTTTAAAGTTGTCCTCATCTGGTAGGCACACATCAATTAAGCTTGGCACTGAGCTCCAAAAGCATCTGCCCTCAAGAACCCATGAAGTGACCCCTAAGGGTAAAAGGCTGAGACTCAATGGCAGGCAGGCTAACACATAAAGAGCACCTGGGCCCTCAGACACCCAGCCCCAGGCCTGGCCCACAGCAGGTACACAAATATAAACATAAGAATGAATAAATACTTTCTAAAGGAGCCATAAAATCCACTCCAAACATATTTTTATCCAACCTGAAAGACATTTAAGAAACAAAACAGGATCGAACACAGTGGCTCACACCTATAATCCCAGCACTTTGGGAGGCCGAGGTGAGAGGAATGCCTGAGCCCACGGGTTCAAGACCAACCTGGGCAACTTGGTCTGAGGTGGAGCTGAGGCAATGATGCTAGTGCAGGGGAGCAGCTGCAAATACAGATTAACATTAGCAGTGAGGTTTGACTGCACAGAAAACCTGGGCAGTCAGCCTCCAGAATCCTCACTGCCCAATTATTCTCTCTTCACTTCAGTAAAGTCAGGGCTCTCCCCCAAGGACAACTGTGTTCTGCAGGGGACAGTGGGCAATGTCTGGAGACTCTTTCTGTGGCCATAGCTATGGGGAATGGTGTATCAGCACCTTGTGGGTAAGGACCAAGAACACTCAGGGCAGCCCCTACAACAAAGAACACTCCAGTCCCAGATATCACTACTATTGAGAGTAAAAAATCTGGCATAAGCATGCTCCATCAAAGTCCAGAACACAGGTTCACAGACTTTGTTTTGTTTCTTTTTTTTTTTTTTGGAGTTGGAGTTGGAGTCTTACTCTGTTGCCCAGGTTGGAGTACAGTGGCACACTCACATCCACCGCAGTCTCGACCTGCTGGGCTTATGCGATTCTTCCACCTCAGCCTTCCAAGTAGTTGGAAGAACAGGCATGTGCCACCACGCCCAGCTAATTTTTTTGATTTACTGTAGAGAAGTAAAAAGTCTCGCCAAGTTGCCCAAGTTGGTCTCGAACCAGCGGGCTCAGGCAATCCTCTCACCTTGGCCTCCCAAAGTGCTGGGATTATAGGCGTGAGCCACCATGCCCAGCAGGCATTTGATTCTTATAAGGAGTTTACAACCTAGATCTCGCATGTGCAATTCACAATAGGGTTCACACTCCTGTGTGAGTCTAATGCCACCACTGATCTGACCGTAGGCAGAGGTCAGACGGGAATGCAACTGACGGGAAGTGGCTATAAGTACAGATGAAGCTTCACTTGCTTGCTGGCTGCTTACCTCCTACTGTGCAGCCTGGTTCCTAATAGGTCATAGACCATTACTGGTCCATGGCCCAGAGGTTGGGGACTCCTGGTCTAAAGTTAACATGTGAAGACTAAGAACTGTGCCTTTCAATATTTTGTTTGTTTGTTTGTTTGTTTAAGTTGGAGTCTCACCCCATTGCCCAGGCTGGAGTGCAGCGGCAGGTTCCCAGTCACCGCAGCCTCGCCCTGCCCGGCTCTGATGATCCTTCCACCTCAGCCTTTCAAGTAGCCAGAACTACAGGCGCGCACTGCCACGCCCAGTTAATTGTTTATTTATTGTAGAGACAAGGTCTCGCCAGGTTGCCCAGGTGGGTCTCGAACCCGCAGGCTCAGGCAATCCACTTGCCTCGGCCTCCCAAAGTGCTGGAATTATACGCTGAGCCACCAAGCCTGGCCACCTTTCAATATTTTTATTTTAGATAGGTATTTATATATAAAAATTAAAAGGTGTTCTTTTTAATAACCTTAAATGACTTTTTAATAAAGAAAAAATTATGACACATGTCCCCAAGAGGTATCCTACTCTTCCTTAAAAAGAAGTCCTCCTTTATAATTTTTCACTCAATAAACTGGTCATTTAAAGAGATAATTAACAGTAATTTTGACTTAAACCAAAGGGACCAGAATTAAGTTTACACCACATTACATGAACACCACTTCCAAGTATGCTCTTCCAAGGTTTGGTTTTGTCTTAAAACACAGTTTAAGTTAGAGAGATCTACAGCCGACTGTGAGGATGGCCACCCTGTGGACGAGGAAACCATCAAGGCTGGTTGTCCCTCTGGCTGCCAAGAGGCCTGGGCTTCACAAGAAGAGGAGGATAAGAGAAGACGACCCAAGAAGGGCCCACACTGAGACTTTGTCCCTCAGTCCCCATCTCCAACAGAAGGGCTGCTCTGGGGCTGCTAGGGGAGAGGGAGGAGAAAGGCTCACCAGCTCTCTCTGGTCACAGGTCTGTCCTCAGTGGTGCAATGTGTCGTTTTCTCTCACCTCCACCATGGACTTTGGAGCCATAAGACATGCGGGCCTATGAGGTCTATGAGGGCATCTTGGGGCACGTGGGAAAGTGGGAGGGGCCGACAGCACCCACACAACAGGACGATGGGAGTGAGGCTACAAAAGGGTGCTGCTCCACAAGATCCCACCATTCCTGTCTCTGGAAGTGATACTTGTCTTTCTCTTGGGGTTTGGAAAGGCCGTGGCTCTCTTTGAGATGTGTATTCCCAGGGCCTGGTGAGCCACCTGTCCTCAAGGTCCACAGCTAACCTTCACTAGACGATTCCTGTACTCATCCCCCATGGATTCATTTCATAGCTCCTGGGTGCTCTGCACTGAGAATACAGAGGTCAACGCACTGCCCTTATGAAGTTTACAATCGGGGAGAGGGAACCGAGAGCAAACAAGTATATTGATAAGATAGCCACGGATCTCGCCAAATACCAAGAACAGATAAGCAAGGTGAGGGGCACAAGGGCCTGGGGCACTCACAGTCGGGAAGGGTCTCTTGGACAGTGACATTTACGCTCTGAAGGATGAGGAGGAGTCCTTTGTGCACAGATCTCTAAGAGGAAGGACAGCCAAGTGCCTGTTCAGGAGCCTGCCTGGACCCCTGCAACAGCCTAATGGCTCCCTGCTGCTGGGATTGTCCCTCGACTCTCCAGAGCCAGAAATGCTTCCTAGAGACAAACACCTCAATGCCATTCCCTGGCTTCAACGTGGACCCTGGGCCTATCAACACAGCCCAAGCTCTGCAGCAAAGGGCCTCCATGCACTGGGCCTCCACGCACTGGGTCCTTCCTCCCTTGCCTCAATCTTCATATTCCTGGACCACCACAAAGATCACAGGACCCTGGACAGGGGTCTCCCCTCTTGGGGTTCCCTCTACCTGGGCTGCCCTTCTGGCCTGTACTTTTGTGCTCGAGACACAGCATGGGTATGCACTCCTTCAGATCACCTCCCTAACGTGCTCATCTATCCACACACGCCTCATGCCAGATGCTGCTGCTCAGGACATGCTACACTGGGACTATTCCACTATATGTCACTCTGCCCTGTAAAATTTGGTGTTCATTAAGGATGACTACTAGGCCTTCTTTACCTCGGTATCACCAGTATCCAGCAAAGAGCCTGGCACATAAGATCTGTGGGTTCTGAATGAACCCATCAGAGCTATTTTGTTTTTTTCTGTTTTTCTTTCTACCTGGCTGCCAAAGACAGCAGTGGTGAACAAGCTTGCATAGATTAGAATCACCTAGCAAGATTTTACAGTACCAATGGGGGAGGAGAAGGCCCAAACAAACTAAATTAGAATTTCTAAAAGTGGGCCCCAAGAACAACTATTTTAAAAAAAAGTTTTCCTGGTGCTGAAATTCATAGATTTTTATGTTTCACCAAGCCAGGTGATAATCTAGCTCGCCTGAAAAACCTAAAAAATACAGATTCCTCAAGTTGAGAGTCTGCTGCCGTCCATTATCTAAGGAGACCCAAAATCTATACTTAAGACACTTCTGCCAGGTACAGTGGCTCACACCTGTAATCCCAGCACTTTGGGAGGCAGAGGCGAGAGAATTGCCTGAGTCCAGAGGTTCAAGACCAGCCTGGACAATATGGCAAGATCTCATCTCTACAATAAAAAAAAAAAAAAAATTAGCCAGGTGTGGTTGTTCATGCCTGTAGTTCCTGCTACTTGGAAGGTTGAAGTGGGAGGATCCCAGCAGGTCAAGGCTACAGTAGCCATGAGCGTGCCATTGTACTCCAGAATGGGTGACAGAGTGAGACTCTAACTAAAAAAAAAAAGACAATTCCCAGGTGATTCATTTTTTTTTTGGAGTTGGAGTCTTACTCTATTGTCTAGGTTGGAGGGCAGTGGCATGCTCATGGCCACCACAGCCTCGACCTGCTGGGCTCAGGCAATCCTTCCGCCTCAGCCTTCCAAGTAGCTGAAACTACAGGCATGCGCCACCACACCCAGCTAATTTTTTTGATTTATTGTAGAGATGAGGTCTCGCCAAGTTGCCCAGGCTGGTCTCGAATCTGTGAGCTCAGGCAATCATCTCACCTCAGCCTCCAAAGTGCTAGGATTGTAGGCATGAGCCATCGCGCCTGGCCCCAGGTGATTCTAAGGTGCTGATTTAAGAGGCACTGTCACAGCTGAAGAGCCATCAGAAAAGACTAACAGTTTTCAACAGAGTATCTCTCTCTCTTTTTTTTTTTTTTTTTTGAGTCAGAGTCTCACTCTGTTGCCTAGACTGGGGTACAGGGCCACCGCAGCCTCGACCTGCTGGGCTCAGATGATCCTTCCACTCAGCCTTCCAAATAGCTGGAACTACAGGTGTGCACCACCACACCCGGCTAACTTTTTGATTTATTGTAGAGACGAGTTCTCACCAAATTGCCCAGGCTGATCTCAAACCCCTAGGCTCAGGCAATCCTCTCACCTCTGCCCCTAAAAGTGCTGGGATTACAGGCGTGAGTCACTGGCCCGGATAAACAGAGCATCTTAATAAGTGCCAAGTGCTTTATGCACAGTGCCTGAACTGACCTTCATATCAACCCATTCTACAGATGAGAAAACTGAGATTGAATGTTCTTTCAGTGGCCCATGGTCATACAATTAGTGATGGAAGAAGGTTCTACGAGGGTTTCCAAAACTTTCCCGGGAAACGATAGTGAAGCTATCTAGGCCATGGGTTTTAAAAAAAAAAAAATCTCCTAGCCCTGCAACCCAGACCTTCCAAGGCATCTGCATTTTAAAAAATATCTTTATCTTTGGGGGAAGACTGGTTTGCTGTCACTGCACCAGGTAGTGCTGCCTCCTGAATGAACAGCAGAGGGCACGCCTGGACGCTGCCAGGTGATTCCCCGCTGGACTCAGGGTCCCCAAAGGCAGCTGGCCTCTCCTGGGAACCCTCGAATCTTCTACCCGGAGCTCTTTAACAATCACTTCCACTTCGCATCGCTCCTGCCAAGCTACAGCACGGGACCCGCGCCTGAGGCAAACCTGCGTGCCCAATCTCCTCGCAGGTGGCACTCGAGGGCAGCGCGGGACACGAGAGGCCGTCAGGGTCCCAGGTGCGTCCCAAGGCCCCCTGCGGCCCCCTTACTTGGCATAGTAAACCCAGCCGTCCTTGGTGGTTCTCTCCTCCCAGCCTGGGGGCAGCTCGTCCTCACTGTCCGTGTCGTCCAGGCCCGCGTAGCGCAGAGCTGCCATGACAGACAGCGAAGGTGTTCGGTCACCGGGTCGCCTGCTGCCGGGTCCTCTAGCCCAGGAACTCTCTCACTCCCGCTTCAACCGAGCGCCGCGCGCGTAGGGGGCCCGACCGCTCGCGCCTGCGCACTGCGCCACTGGGCCACTCCGCCAACCAAGTCGCTGAAATCCACTCTCCGGAGTTTTGAAGCTGCTAGCGCAAAAGGGGCGGAGCCGCAAGAGAAAGGTGGTGGGAGACCCGAGGAGGCGGTGCCGCCGCTCGGCTGGACGGCAAAGCCGGAGAACATACACAGCCCCTGGAGATGGAGAGGAGCTTCGTCAGCCTCCCGGCCGCAGGGGAAAAGGGGCGTGCGCATCCAGTCACTGTCCAGGACTCCGCCCGTTGCTGGGCTACCTGTAATCATTTCCGCGTTGTTCTGGCCAATCCTGCAGGAGCACCCACCATTGGTCATCCTGGGAAATGTAGTTCAGGCTCACTAGAACAGAAAGTGGAGCAGAAAGGACGGATTCTGATGGCTGTGTTCCGCGCTTCTGCCTCTCCTTGCTATGGGGATCTTGTGGATAGCAAACGTCCCCGATCAGAAACCTTCCAGGGTTTGCCATCACTCATGCTGATTCACAAACTTTGTTTGGCATATGAACACAATGAGAGAGGACGTAAAAATGCGACTTCCTGATTTCCCAGTCTAAGGGGTGGTTCTTCCAGCCAAAGCATGGCTCTGTTGATAATAGCGGCTAACGTTTATGGAGTGCTTAATGTGGGGGAGGTCAGAAATGCATAGATCATCTCACGTACCTGACACCTTTATGATGTGGGCACACCTCAGAAAGGGTGGCTAACTACCCGAGTAGGCACAGAGGAAGGCAGGTTCGGGGGAATTTCTGGCAGCTGAGACCCCATTAC
Source organism: Tarsius wallacei (assembly GCA_963574415.1). Taxonomy (NCBI): domain Eukaryota; kingdom Metazoa; phylum Chordata; class Mammalia; order Primates; family Tarsiidae; genus Tarsius; species Tarsius wallacei. Next base: position 106,694 of record CAUYQG010259231.1, read on the forward strand.
AGCATGACGATTATTTATTCATCTATGTAGTCCCGACTAAACTGACAAGTGCCACATCTTATGCTTCTATCTCCAGCACTTGGTAAAACGCTTAGACTTAAAAGTTTGTTAAATGAGCGAATGAATGTGATTTCTTAGGCTTGGTATACTATGAATCAACCTAATTAAAAACAAAATTCCATATTTACGACATAGCCTCACTCAAGTCCTCTTGGAGAACCGACAAGTATCCTATAAATATCTTGTATCCAAAACCTGAAGCGTATATTCAGCTTGGCCTTGCCTAAGAATTTTTCTGGGACATTTATGTTTGGAAATTGCTCTCCAGTCCCGTGTTATAAAGAGATCTACTAACCATGACTTCTCTGGTCTAGGTCCCAGAGAATGCAATCAGAAAAATTACATATTTTAATGAGCAGTGTGTGAGAGGGGCAGTGTTGTATTTTGTCTTCAAAGCCTGAAATTGATTACTGCTTTGGATTTCTGTTCTGCATGCTCTTTAGGGGAAAGACTCACTTTCCTGAACCTGACCAATCAAAAGTCAACTTAATGAAAACACTTTTTTTGTTTGTTTCTGGTTTTTGGTTTGTTTTTTAAATGTGTGTGTGTGTGTGTGTAAGCAAGATTTATTGAAAGCACAGAAAAGTTCCCACAGTGGGAAGGGACCCAAAGGAGCTGCCTTGTTTTTGTTTTTGAGTCAGAGTCTCACTCTGTTGCCCAGGCTGGAGTGTAGTGGCACACTCACGGCCACCGCAGCCTCGACCTGCTGGGCTTGGGAGATCCTTCAGCTTAAGCCTTCCAAGTAGCTGGAACTACAGGTGTGCACCACCATGCCCGGCTAATTTTTCAATTTATTGTAGAAATGAGGTCTCGCCATGTTGCCCAGATTGGTCTCAAACCCATGGGTTCAGGCAATCCTCTCACTTCTGCCTCTCAAAGTGCTGGTATTACAGGTGTGAGCCACGCACCTGGCCCACTTTTTGGTTTTAACAGGCCTGCTATCCCATCTCAAACCTATTGCAACAAGACTTTTTTCAAATCTCCATGCATTTAAATCTGCTGTTTCTCTGCTCACCTCAATTTAGTCCCTCCCTGCTCGTACCTAAGCTTACGTATTCCTTTGATATGAATAGGAAATTAGGTTACAAAATCTCCTGACTGTGGGGAGAGGAATGAATGAGCTCAAACTGATTAGCCTCAGTTTCTCCAATCATTATCTGTGGCTCTCTTCATTTTCTCAAGGACTATCTGCTTAGTTTATCTTGGTTTGTCTTGGCCAGAGCTTCTACTAGCACTGTGTTTCCCAAACTGGGTAGTGGTTTCTAAACTTCTGAGTCAACCTTTTGCTGATCCTACCACTTTAACAAATTCTTTCTCAGGTTTCTCCTGTCATTGACACCAGGGTTTCTCACCCTCAGCATAATTGACATTTGGTGCCAGATAATTGTTTGTTGTGGGGGCTGTCCTGTGTATTATAAGACGTGTAGCAGTAGTACCTTTGGCCTCTACCCATTGGATGCTAGCAGACCCCTTTCCCAGTGGTAGCAACCAAAAATGTCTCCTGAAGTTGCCAATTTTGGCCTCAGTTGCTAATCTACACTGACAGTAAGTCAGTAGTAAGTCACTAACTTATTCAGTGAGTTACGCTGTGATTTATTTAAGGCATAGAGAAGCCTGTCTCTGTCAGAAGATTCACAGGGTGGTCCTGGGACCCTGCCAGCTGTAGCCCACACTCTGTTTGTTGAGTTCTGTAGCATTGTCTGGGTACACCTGCTTCTCAAAAATCCTAGCCCCTGTGCAGGTCAGAGACATGGGCTGCTGAAATCTGGCTGGCTTGTCTAGACACCAGTAATGGTCCCAGATAGTTACAGTTATCATATCTCATTTTCTTCCTCCTGCCTTTATCTTATTTGTTGGGCTCTATCAGATTAAAGACATATAACAGGCCATTGTTTTGTTAAGTACTGGCCAGGCCATGTGCTCTTTGAGCTGTAGCTGCCATGTTTTCTTAGTTTTGGCCCCCTCCCCTACCTTGGGGATGTGAATCTCCTCTCTCTCTCTCCCTCTCTAATTTACTTTCTAATAAACTATATTTTCCAATCTAAACAAAATAAAAATAAAAGACACACAACGCACAGGCATTGAATGTTAGCATACCAGATTCTAGGATTTCTAATCTTAGGCTTCATTAAAACATATGCTCATTTGATTGCAAGAAGCAGAGGCTCATTCAAGAACAAGAGTTTAGAGTCAGAGCACACGTGAACTGAACTAGAATGGTATTAGGGACAACATATGAGGAAACCCAAGGACAGACCCGTTTTATTTTTCCTCGTACGGTTTCACAGTTTCACAGTAGTAAGTCACTAACTTATTAAGTGAGTTACGCTGTGATTTATTTAAGGCGTAGAGAAGCCTGTCTCTGTCAGAAGATTCACAGGGTGGTCCTGGGACCCTGCCAGCTGTAGCCCACGCTCTGTTTGCTGAGTTCTGTAGCATTGTCTGGGTACACCTGCTTCTCAAAAATCCTAGCCCCTGTGCAGGTCAGAGATTGGCACTCTCCCTCCCCCCCTTCCCACCCACTCGTCATTCACCCACCATGGGCTGCACTTTCTACTCTCTCCTTGCTGACTTCTTCTGTTTACTCATAGTTTGTGGTCCCCTGGACTTTAGCTTTGACTCTGCTCTAATAAGGAGCTGTAAGCAGGCAAGCCCTACCTAAGTTGCTTAGGATTAGATTCTAATAGGTTTGAAAGCCTGAAGTTTGGGAATGAGCCAAAGTCCTCAAAATGTAACCTTAAGAAAGCCTCAAGAATGCTTTGTTTTTGTAAAGATAACAGAGTTACATTGATTATTAGTGGAGGGAGGTATTTTTTAAAAAAGAGTTGGGCACGGTGGCTCACGCCTGTAACCTCAGCTCCTTGGGTGTCGGAGGTGAGAGGATTGCCTGAGCCCATGGGTTTGAGATCAGCCTGGGACACATGGCAAGACCTCATCTCTACAATAAATCAAAAAATTAGCCAGGTGTGGTGGCACATGCCTGTGATTCCAGCAACTTGGAAGGCTGAGGTGGAAGGATCACCGGAGCCCAGCAGATCAAGGCTGTGGTCAAGGCTGTGGCCCTAAGCATGCCACTGCACTCCAGCCTGGGCAACAGAGTGAGAGTCTGACTCAAAAAAAAAAAAGGTGTGGTTACACAACTGCACACCAGATGGCCCTATCTGCCCACTATATTAAAGGCTAAAGCCCAGTTCCTAGCAAGAATTTCTACATTTGAACTTCCTTTTCTTTTTGATTACTTCTACAATAACTGACAATTTATGCACATAAGATTGATCCATTTTTGCTGAGCACAATTTGGCATTATTTCAAAAATATGCAGTAGGCAGAAGTTTTAGTGTAACATTCCTGGAGCTACATTTCTTTAGTTTATTTACCATTACTCTGAAATTGGTCATTTTTCTCCCCCTTCCACCCTCAAACACACAAACACTCCCCAGCAACTTTTTTTTTTTTGAGTCAGATTCTCACTCCATTCCAGGCTGGAGTGTGGTGGCACGATCGTGGCCACCATACCCTTGACATCCTGGCCATCCTTCCACCTCAGTCTTCCAAATAGCTGGAACCACAGGTGTATATCACCACACCCAACTAATTTTTTGGTTTATTGTAGCGATGAGGTCTCGCCAAGTTGCTCAGGCTAGTCTCGAACCCCTGGGCTCAGGCAATCCTCTCGCCTCTGCCTCCCAAAGTGCTGGGATTTCAGATGTGACCCACCACACCCAGCTCACCCCAGCAACTCTACAAACCTGGTTTAATGTAAATCACCATTCTCTGGGAAATTAAGCCTGATGATTTGATGCCAAGCTCAATACATTAACAAGATGTGGGAAGCTTCCTGGCTCTTCTAATAAGTTTCTCACAAGAAGGTAACCAATAAGGAAGAATATTGAACAGAATTTTTAAGGAAGGCTCTCCTTGTCAGCGTGGCCTTATTTTGGAAGATGTGTTTGTATTTTATTTATTCATTCAAACACATGTGTGAAAAAAAATCATAATATGTCTCTTAAATGAGAGCGAGAGAGAGATTCTCTATATCCAGAGATCACAGTCAGTTAGGATAAGAACAACAATCACCCAAAAAGCTATGACTTGATTCTAAGAAAAGTTCAAACCAAGACCTAATAGTATAGAGAAAGAAGAAAGTTTCAGTGTTAGGTTTCCCTGTCGCAAGCTGTGTGACAGTGGCCAAATCCCTAAACTTCACCAAGTTTCATTGTCTAAAATAAAAATAAAAATAATAGTGGTGCCTACCTCACAGTGGTACTGAGAGATTAAATGAGTCAACACCTGTCATGAATATACCTGTCAGAGGTTGATCAGGGAAAGAAGCCAGTATTTCAACATTTGGAATTTAATAGAGGAAATTTGTGACACAGGGCATGGAAGAACTGAGAAGACAATGCAGGCTAATGATGCAAAAGAGAGATGAGCTAGAGTGGGATGCCATTTCCACGACTCAAGCTGGAGGGACATGGGGAAGAGCTATTACAAAAGCCAGGAAGCCAGAGACAAGGAGGGGGCTGACTTATAGGGACTTGACCCTGGAGAAAGGATGGTCACTGCAGGAAAGCCCTGCAGACATCATAAGGAAAATAGCTGGCTTTCCCTCCAGTCTTCTGCCAGAGTTTCCCATTGAATGAACCTACTTGGAAGACAGAGGACTTGGATACCTGGGAAGCATCATTTGCAGGAGAAAAGCAAAGAATGGATCTGAGGCCAACAGGAGGAAACAGGCACTAATCATCAGGGTTTAGGACACTGCAAGTGTTGACTTTAGTTGCTGGAATCCAGGATAGGGTGAGGAGGAGAAATAGAAGGACAAGCAGGGCACAGTGGCTCATGCCTGTAATCTCAGCATTTTGACAGATGGAGGCAAGAGGATTGCCTGAGTCCACAGATTCGAGACCAGCCTGGGCAACATGGCGAGACCTCATCTCTACAATAAATCAAATAATTAGCTGGGTGTGGTGGTGCACACCTGTAGTTCTAGCTACTTGGAAGGCTGAGGCAGAAGGATCACCTAAGCCCAGTAGGTCGAGGCTGAGGTGGCCATGAGCATGCCACTGCACTCCAGGCTGGACATCAGAGTGAGACTCTGATTAAAAAAAAAAAAAAAATCACTCCGAGCATCTTAGGTAGGGTGACCGTACAATTTGTATTCCAAACTGAAACACCTTGGAGAGAAAAAGAGGTGCTATTAAGAATTATTCTCAGCCGGGCTCGGTGGCTCAGCCTGTAATCCCGCGCCTTGGGAGGCTGAGGTGAGTGGATTGCCTGAGCCCGCAGGTTCGAGACCCGCCTGGGCAGGCGAAACCTCATCTCTACAATAAATCAAAAAAATTAGCCGGGCG
>CAUYQG010259234.1:0-33697 GCA_963574415.1 Tarsius wallacei
GGCGTGGTAGTGCGCGCCTGTAGTTCCAGCTACTTGGAAGGCTGAGGCGGAAGGATCGCCGGAGCCCAGCAGGTCGAGGTTGCGGTGGCCGGGAGCGGCCACTGCACTCCAGCCTGGGTAACAGAGTGAGACTCCAACTCAAAAAAAAAAAAAAAAAAAAAAAAAGAACCACTTTCTTTCCTTATCAATAAGCAGCTATCCCTCGGCAAGTTCAAAACGGTTTTGGGTGGTATCGATAGGTGTATTGCATCAGAGAGTACTTTGAAGATGACTGAAGTTTAAACATGCAAGAACAAATACACCATTTTTAATAAATAAATTCCAGGTTTTTGGGGGGTCCCCCTTGTATCATATGCCTTTCCAGTTGTGCCAGTTGGTTTTTAACTATAATTTTGACTGCTCTGACACACTAAGCAAACTCTTCAGGGTACACTTAGTAACCCTCTAAGAAGAAAAGTGCTCATTAATATAATGGATTATTTTTTAGCCTCTAAAAGTTGAATCACCTTTGTTAGTTAATGTTTTTCTCACTTTTGTTTCTGACATTTATTCTTTGTCTACTTAGCCTGTCAATTTAATTCTGATAGAATTTAGGTTTGAATTTTAAAATTTTTAACTTTCTTTAACAAATTCAGCTAATTTGATAGATAAGACATTTAATATAGTGCTGTGACTACATATGTACTTATTTATACCTAATATGCACAAAGTAAATTCCCTCAATACCTCCCATCTTTGGAAAACTTTGGAAGAGAAAATTTCAGGAAACAGTGGCTTTTGTTGTTTTATGGAATGATTTGCCTTAATATATAAATACCTTGACTTCTATTTGAAAGATAAAGTAATTCTCAACCATTAACCAAACATTGTTTTTAGTTATGTTCAATTATAATACATACTAAGTGTTCACTTTATTCTCTATATCATTTATTTTTATGATACTATAGAGCCCAGTTTTGATATGCAAGTAGGTTTTTTTTCATAGTGATGAGAATTGAGGGACTGAGGGAACTTATACACCAAGAATGGTTGGGTTATTCTTTCTCATGAAAAAGCCTTGGAATCTTGCTCTACCAAAAGAGGGCATCTAGGGAGTATGACATCAGCAAGATGACAGAATAGTAGGATCTAGCTCTCATCTCCCCACGGAAACACCAATTCGCATAACCACTCACAGAAAAGAATACCTTTGTGGGAGTTGCAAAGTCCAACTGAGAGTTTCCAGCAACTGATGGAACAAAAAATCTGAGAGAGGATGAATTGAAGAAGGTAAAAAGAGCAATTTCATTTTCATTTTACCCATGTCACTCCTCCTTAAAATAGGGTGCCAAAAGAGTCCCCTTGACATGTAGTATCTCCCATAGAGTAAAATAAGAGTGAAATGAGTACCTGGGCTACCCAACCTTGTGAGATGTAGCTGTCCAAGAGTCTCACTTCATCTTCCCCAACACAGAGTGCCAAGGGGATCTGCATGGCTGAATCATATTTGCACAGCTAAGAGCTGGGAAAAGGGGTATGATCTCACAGCATCTGGCATACAGTTCTCAGGAGTCAGCTGCAGATCCAGATAATAGTTCATGAACTCCAATAAAACCCACCCAGGAATACTGCAAGAAGACTTGCCCATATACACTCCCAACCAGCTGTTGTATGACCGTAGGGCCGGTGAACACCCCTCCTGCTACTTTCCAATGGATAACACTCTATACATGCATGATGCATGGCCTGTGCAAGGTCCCACAGACAGAATATGGATCTCAATAGCAGGTGTGTATCTTAGCAGCAAGCTTGACTACTGGTTTGTAAGAATGCACACAACCTTAAACTTCAGGGCATTACTCTAGGGAAAATAAATGAGAGGCTCTTAGCACAGGCCTAGCTTTGTAGGATCAAGAGATGGCACACCATATTAGGAATTCCTTCCAAGAGGGAACAAGAGGAGTGGAGAAGAAGGTGCATCCATTGTAAAGGTATGAGAAATTCTCAGAATCTCTAGCTAGGTTCACTGGTGAAGAACTTTCTCTTTTGTAATTAGTCAAATAAAGACAGGAGGAGTTGACTGCTCTTTTCTTTCTTTCTTTTTCTTTTCTTTTTTTTTGGCTGCTCTTTCAAACACAAAGACAATAGCACAAAGTTTCCAGGAACATGAAAATTCAAGGAAGTATAGCACCATTAAAAGAACAAAATAAAGCTCCAGTGGCTAACCCAAGGGAAATAGGGATTATGGAAAGCCTAGCAAATAATTCAAACTAATCAACTTAAAGAAGCTTAGTGAGCTACAGGAGATTGCAGACAGACAGTGTAAGACAGTGTAATGAGATGAGAAAAATAATGCACGGACAAAATTAGAAGTTCAACAAAGAGATAGAAACCATAAGAATAAACCAAACAGAAATTCTAAAGCTGAATAATACAAGTCTGAACTGAAAAAATTAATAAAGAGCTTCAACAGCAAGCTCAAACAGAAGAATCAGTGAACTCAAAGCCAAATCATTTGAGATTATGTAGTCAGAGTAACAAAATGGGGGGAAAAATGAAAAAGGTGAAGGAAGCATATGGGACACTGTCAATTGAACCAATTTAAGTATTATGCGACACCCAGAAATAGCAGAGAAAAAGAATGAGGCAGAAAGCTTCCTTAAATGTATAATGACAGAAAAACTCCTAAGTCTGAAAAGGGAAGTGAGCATCCACACCTATGAAGCCCAAAGAACTCCAAATAGGTTGAACACAAACAAGTCTTCACTGAGATACACTGAAATCAAATTACCAAAAGTCAAAGATGAAGAAGATTTTGAAAGCAGAAAGTGAAAGTTATTTGTGTGTGTGTGTGTGTGTGTGTGTGTGTGTGTGTGTCACATACAGGGGACCCATCATAAGACTATCAACAGATTTCTCAGCAGAAATCTTGCAGGTGAGAAGAGAGTGGGATGATAAATTTAAAGGACTGAAAGAAAAATATTTGCAGTCAAGAATATTATGCCTGACAAAGCTGTCCTTCAGAATTAAGGAAGAGATAAAGACTTTCACAAGCAAACAAAAACTGAGGGAGTTTGTCACCACTACACCTGCCTTATAAGAAGTACTAAGGTGGAAGGCTGAGGTGGAAGGATTGCCAGAGCCCAGCAGGTTGAGGCTGCAGTGGCCAGGAGTGGCCACTGCACTCCAGTCTGGGCTACAGAGTGAGACTCCAACTCGAAAAAAAAAGTGCTAAGGAAGTCCTTCAAGTTGAAATGAAAGGATTCTTGTTGGCATCCTGAAGTCATATGAAGGTATAAAACTCAACAGTAAAGGTATATATGAGGAGGAACCCTCCCCCCAAAAAACTACAATTATCTTTTGGAGAGTGGGCCCCTCGTACAGGCTTCTCCTATGTGTTAAGTGTTCTAGGAGCCCATCAACATAATTGCACCAGCTAGCCTTGTAAGAGGCTGTGTTTGGCTTCAGTGAATTTTTTTGGAGATTCATTCAATGCGTTTTCCCATTTCATAATGGGTGATTACATTAAGAACCTTCCCACACCACAATGAGTGTTTAAAAGTTTTTGATAAAAAATGACATTATCCCTATGCCCCACCCTCCCTATTCACCTGATTCATCCCAAGTATTTTTTTTTTTTCTTCCCTGAATGAAAAAAGTCCTCAAAGGGAAATGTTTCGCCAGTGTGGAAGAGATGAAACAAAAAATGGCAGGAGCACTAAAAGGCATCAACATTGACAAGTTCAAAAACTATTTTGAGCAGTGGAAAAAGGGTCTCAATAGGTATATTGCATCAAACAGAGAGTACTTTGAAGGTGACTGAAGTTTAGACATGTAAGAATAAATACACAATTTTTGATAAGTAAATTCCAAGGTTTTGGGGGTCCTCACTCATATATAGTCAAATTAGAATACTCTAATACTAATTAATGGTAATGGTGGTGTATAAGTCATTTTAAAATGAAGGCCAAAAGACAAAAGTATAAAATAACCAGCTACATTAATTTGTTAACAGATACACAGTATAAAAGGATGTAAATTGTATATGATCAAAATTAAGCTGTTATCAGCTTAAAATAGACTTATAAGATGTTTTATATAAGCCTTATGGCATTCACAAAATAAAACTTGTAGTAGATACATAGAAGGTAAAGAAAAAGGAATCAGAGCATACCACTACAAAAAAAAAAAAAAGATCACCAAATCACAAAGGAAAATAGCAAAAGAGGAAAAAGGGAGCAAAAGAACTGTAAAACAGTCAGAAAAATTAAAATGGCAATAGTAAGTCCTTGCCTACTTTACTTTAAATGTAAGTGGATTTAATTCTCCAGTAAAACAAAACAAAACAACAACAAAAACAACTACTCAATGGTTGAAAAAACAAGATTATAAGAGACTATTATTAAAAATTATATGACAACAAATTAGATAGCCTAGAAGAAATGAATAAATTGCTAAAATCATACAACCTAACAAAACTGAACCTTGAAATAGAAAATCTGAGTAAACCAATAATAAGTAAAGAAATTGAATTAGTAATATAAAATCTCCCATCAAAGAAAAGTTTAAGACCAGATGGTTTTACTGGTGAATTCTATCAAACATTTGAAGAACAATTAATATCAATCTTTCTCAAACTCCTCCAAAAAATTGAAGAGGAGGGAATACTTCCAAACTTATTATACAAGGTCATTATTACTGTGATACCAAAGCCAGACAAGGACACAACAAGAAAAGAAAATTAGAGGCCAATATCTCTGATGAATATAGACGTGAAAATACTCAATACTAGTAAACCAAATTTAACAGCACATTGAAAGGGTCATATACCATGATCACATGGAATTTATCCCTGGGATTCAGTCATGATTCAAATCAATAAAAGTGTTATACCACTGTAACGGAATGAAGGATAAAAATCATATGATTATTTTAATAAATGAAAATAAATCATATGACAAAATTCAACATGCTTTCTTGATTTAAAAAAAAAACTCTCAAGATATTTGGTATAGAAGGAGTGTACCTCAACATAATAAAAGCCATATATGAAAGCCCAAGCTAGCATCACACTCGGTGGTGGGAAGCTGAAAGCTTTCCCGCTAAAATCAGGACCAAGAGACTTGCCTACTCTTGCCACTTCTATTCTACAGAGCACCTGAAATCCTCATTAAAGTAATTAAGCAAATAAGCAACCAACCTCCGCCCCCTCCCCCCAAAAAATCCACCAACTAAATCAAAAAGAAAGTAAAATTGTCTCTGTTTGGGGAAGACTTTATTTTATGTAAATAAAACCCCAAAGACTTTACCAAAAAGTTGTTAGAACTAATAAACAAATTCAGTACAGTTGCAGGATACAATATCAGTTGTATTTCTATCACTAACAAACTATCTGAAGATGAAATTAAGAACACAGTTTAATTTACAATATCATCAAAAAGAATAAAATACTTAGGTATAAATTTAACCAAGGAGGTGAAAGATCTGTACACTGACAGCTCTAGAATACTGATGAAAGAAATTGAGATAGATGCAAAGAAATGGAAAGAAAGATATCCCATGTTCATAGGTTGGAAGAATTAATATTGTTAAAATGTCTATACTGCCCAAACCAATCTACAAATTCAATGCAATCACTATAAAAATTTCAGTGACATTTTTCACAGAAGTAAAAACATATAATTTCACATTTCATGGGGCCTAAAAGGCCCTACATAGTTAAAGCAATCTTAAGCAGGAAGAACAAAGCTGGAAGCATTATCTTTCCTAATTTCCAATTATATTACAAAGCTATAGTAATCAAAACAGTATAGTACTTGGCTTGAGGTCGGGCACAGTGGTTCATGCCTGTAATCCCAGCACTTTGGAAGACCGAGGCGAGAGGCTTGCCTGAGCCCAGTAGCTCAAGATTAGCCTGAGCAACTTGGTGAGACCTCGTCTCTACAATAAAAAAATTTTTTAAATTAGCCAGGCATGGTAACATGTGCCTGTAGTTTCAGCTAATTGGAAGGCTGAGGCAGAAGGATTACCTGAACCTAGCAGGTTGTAGCTATGGTGACTGTGATTGTGGTACTGCACTCCAGCCTAAGTGACAGAGTGAGACTATGACTACAAACAAACAAACAAAAACCAGTGTAGTACTGGCATGAAAACAGACACATAGACCAGTGGAACAGAGCCCAGAAATAAACTCACACATATATAATCAACTAATTTTTAACAAGGATGCCAAGAATACACAATAGGGAAAGGACAGTTTCTTCAATAAATGGTATTGGGAAAACTGGATATCCACATGGAAACGAATGAAATTGGATTCATAGTACACCATACACAAAAAAATCTACTAGAAATGGATTGAAAACATAAACATAGCACCTGAAACCATAAAACTCCTAGAGAAAGCATTAAAACTCCTTGACATTAGTTTTGACAATGATTTTTTTTTTTTATATATATAACACCAAAAGCACAGGCAACAAATGCAAAAATGAGCAAGTGGAACTATATCAAACTAAAACATTTCTGCAAAGCAAAGGAAACAGTCAACAAAATGAAAGTGCAACCTATGGAATGGGAGAAAATACTTGTAAAACATGTATACGATGAAGGGTTAGTATCCAAAAATATATAAGGAACTCGTACAGCTGGGTTGCACAAATGAAATAACCTGATTTTAAAATGAGCAAAGGGCCTAGAAAGACATTTCTTCAAAGAAGGCATACAACTGGCCAACAGGTGTATGAAAAAAATGTTCAACAATACTAATTATCAATCTTAATGATATGTCACCTAGCACCTGTTAAGATGGCTATTATTAAAATAATTAAAGCAAGTGTTGGCAAGAAAGGGGAAAAGGGAACCCTTGTATAGTGTTGATGAGAATGTATATTGGCACAGCTGTTATGGAAAATATTATGGAATTTTCTCAAAAAAGTAAAAATGGAACTATCACATGATAGTTCAGGGTATATATCTAAAGAAAATGAAAACAGTGTCCAAGAGACATTTACACTTCTATGTTCATTGCAGCATTATTCACAATAGTCAAGATATGGGGACAATCTAAATGTCTATCAGCAGATGAATAGACAAATAAATTATGGCATATAATATAATATAATTTGGCTTTAAAAAAGAAGGAAATTCTTTCATGTATGACAATGTGGATGGACCTGGAGTACATTATGCTAAGTAAAATAATCCAGATACTGAAAGACAAATACTATGTAATCTCACTTATATGTGTAATCTAAAACAGTTGAATTTACAGAAGCAAAGAGTAGAATGGTGGTTGCCAGGGACTAAGGAGAGGGCAAAATGGGAAGGTTATAGTTAAAGGGTACAAAATTTCACTTATGCAGGTTCCAGTGATCTGTCATATAGCAAGTACCTTTAATTAGCAATATTGTATTGCACACTTAAAATGTACTAGGAGGATGGATCTTATGTTAAGTGTTCTTACCCCCTACACACACCAACAGCAATAATGAAGTGGGTGAAAGTAAAACTTTGGGAATGATGGGTGTGTTTTTGACTTTGATGGTGGTGATGATGTATAATTATCCTCAAACATATTGAGGTCTATACACTAAATTTATGCAGCTTTTTAAATATGTCAGTTATACCTCAATAAAGTTTTTTTTAAAGACAGCGAAGCATTTAATGGATTTTCTGTGTTGGCTATAATTTCATAGAAATTCAGGTAATATTTAAAAAATTGAGGTAACGTTATGGGCAGGGGCATCAGTGGTTCGATTTTTTTTTTACAAACTACTACTTTAGCTTCTATACAGGTACAAAGAATTTGATTCACAATTTTATTCACAATGTGTCTCTGTCCAGTTTGCAAGTAGAATTTAAAGCTCAATTATGTAGACATCAAATGACTATTTAAATTTGAAGACAGAATAGAAAGGGATAGAATGCCAAATTAGTGTATCAAGAACACATAGAAGCTTATAATGTTCACAAAACCAAAAGAGATGACTTCCTCTGGTGTTTAAAATTATGAACACTTTTAGGTCTTGACTAGTCATTCTCATAAAGAATGAAAAATAATTCATTCTTCTAGGTAGTTAGTGCATAAAAGAAAGCCATATCATCATTTTCTTCAAGGAAGAGCCAACATTTCATTAATAGCACCCTATTATTGCAAACTCTAGAATGACTGTATGGACAGATTATATTCTCTGTTTCTCTCAGAGCATATGCAGATTAAAATATATTCTACTTAGAGCTTTTTCTCTTAAAGCCATCATCAAACTAAAACACTTCTGCACAGAAAAGGAAACAGTAAACAACCTATAGAATGGGAGAAAATACTTGTAAAACATATATCTGATGAAGGGTTAATATCCAAAATATATAAATTCAAATATATAATTCAAACTGGATTGAAACATACTTTCATGAGAGAAAGAGTTCACAATTTCTAAGGAATTATTATAGATAGAAAGAGCTCAGAATTTTAAAGAGATTGGGGAAAGAAGGTGATACTATGGGAAGAATATTGATCTAGGAGACAGGAGACCTAAGTTTTCATCTTGATTCTGTTATTAACCAGTTGTGTGAACTTGGATCAATCACTTTACACCTTTAATTCCCAGTTGCTTTCTCTCTAAACTGATGGAACTAGATTAGGTGACCTGACCTTTAGATGTATATCATTCTGGAAGGAAAGGAGAGATATCTTTCTTTGAAATTATATAGACTTTGTTCTTATAAGGAAAGCGTCAGAAGAAAATAAAATGAGTTATGTGGGTATATTTCATTCTAACATCTATTAACATGGAAGCGAGCATCCACAAAGCCCTTGCAGTTCTCTGTGCTTTGCAACTCTTTCGTCTATATTAGATGGAGGCAGAAGGATCAAAGAGAAGTATACTTTTTGTTCATTGAAGGTTTTTGTGGCATATACATCAGCTTGCATTAGGGTGACATTGCTTACTATTGCGTCCTATTCTGCTAGTCTGGAAATTCACAGCTAACTTAGGGATTTTATAAGGCATTTGCACTCTCCATTCTTTATCAATCACTGACAGACTCATTGTTTTATAATGTACTTCTCAGCAAGCTGTTTGCAACTCATCGCCTGCCTTGCTTTATAGTCTATAAATATTTAATTCTTTAATAAACTGCTTATATGTAATATAAAATGACTGATTCTATTCTCTCTCTAGCCTCTTTTAATAGTGCTGCTATTTGCAAAACAATTCTTATTTTTTTCTAAATAGCAATACGTTTCATAAATGTTTGACTTTTCTTTTTCTATGTAGCAATTTATTCTGGGAGGTTGATAGAATGACAGGCAGGAAAACAGCACCTTGCTTCTGGGAGTACACTACCTCATATAACTCTTCCCTTGTCTTCACCCCTACCAGGCAGCAAATTGATGAGGTAAAGAAGATGGACTTTGGAATTGTAGCAGAGACCAATCACTGTCTTTCTACAGACTCAGTGTGCAAAAGAGCCTCGAAATCTCTAGACTAAATGTTTACACTGTGCAGATATGGTCCCCTCTTTGCTCTGACATCCTTTGTGTAGGGAAATCATAAAAGATAGTCAGGAATAATATACCAATACCTTAGTGTTCCTATCTTCTTTATAACTGTGTACTTTATTTTTGAATGTTGACTGATTTGCTTTCTGTGCCATGAAATGATTTTTCAATATTTAATGACTCATTTTTAAAATTGGATAAGTCAGACACTTATTGAGTGCTTATTGCGTGCCCTGCACAGCTGTTAGGATGTTTTCCAGCAAGCTACTTCTATTGTTTCTATGATACTACAATATAATTTATGAAATGCTACAAATTGTGGACTCCCTTGAGGAAGGGAAGGAGAAGAATTGAAGAAACCAGACCAAATAACATATCTCATTTCACCTATTAATCAGATACATTTGATCTTGGAAAAAGCATGGGGAGACTGGGAGTAGAACATTTGTTTACAAGTGTAAAAATTTTGATATATATGCTACTTCTACCACGTATTAGCTATTACTTAAAGCTTATTTCCTAGCCTTTCTTATCTATAATATAGGCATAAAAATTAGGCAGTTTATATAAACATTTGGCATATATATATCCATACCTTGTTTTATTGTGTTACACAGATATGCATTTTTTTTTTAACAAATTGAAGTTTTGTGGCATTCCTAGTTGAGCAAGTCTGTTGGTACCATTTTTTCAATAGCATGTACTCATTTTGTCTCTCTGCATCACTTTTGTTTTCTTGATATTTCAAATGTTTTTATTATTATGATCTGTGATCAGTGATCTTTGATGTTACTGTTGTAATTGCTTTAGGGTGCCATGAACTGTGTCCATATAAGATGGATAACTTAATTGATTAATGTTTTGTGTGTTCTGACTGATTTACTGACTACCCGTTCCCTCATCTGTTTCTCTCTCTCTCTTCCCTATTCCTTGAGACACAAGAATATTTAAATTTGTACAATTCATAGCCCTACATTGGCCTCTAAGAAGTGTTCAGGTGAAAGAGTCATAAATCACTCACTTTAAATAAAAAACTAGAAATGGTTAAGCTTAGAGAGGGAAGGTATGTCAAAAGCAGAGATAGATCAAAAGCTAGACCCCTTGCACCAACATTTAGCCAAGTTGTGTGTGCAAGGGAAAAGTTCTTGAAGGAAAGTAAAAGTGCTATTCCAGTGAAGAAGCAAAAGCAGAACAGTCTTATTGCTGATATGGCGACAGTATTAGTGGTCTGGATTGATCAAACTAGCCACAACATTCCCTTAAGCAAAAGCCTAATCCAGAGCAATACCCTAACTCTCTTCAATTCTTTAAAGACTGAGAGAAGTGAGGAAGCTGCAGAAGAAAAGTCTAAAGCTAGCAGAGGTTGGTTTATGACGGTTAAGCAAAGCTGTCTCCATAACATAAAAGTGCAAGGTGAAGCAATAGGTGCTGATATAGAAGTTGCAGCAAGTTATCCAGAAGATCTGGCTAAGATTATTGATGATGGTAGTTGTACTAAACAACAGATCTTTCCATGAAACAGCCCTCTATTGGAAGAAGATGCCACCTAGGACTTTCATCACTAGAGAAGAGAATTCTATGTCTGGCTTCAGTACCTCCAATGACAGGTTGCCTCTTTTGTTAGGGGCTAATGCAACTGATGACTTAGGTTAAAGCCATTTTCCATTGTGAAAATCCGAGGTCCCTTAAAAATTATGCTAAATCTACTCTGCCTGTGCTCTAGAAATTGAACAACAAAATCTGGATGACTGCATATCTGTTTATAGAAAGGTTTACTGAATATTTTAAGCCCACTGTTGAGATCTACTGCTCAGAAAAAAAAAATTATTTTAAAAATATCAACATTAACCAGAGTTTGGAAGAAGTTGATTTCAACCATCTTGGGTAACTTTACAGGACTCAAGACTTCAGTGGAGGCAGTAACTACAGATGTGGTGGAAGTAGCAAGAGAACTAGAATTAGAAATGGTGCCTGATGTGATTGAATTGCTGTGACCTCTTGATAAAACTTGAATGCATAAGAATTGCTTTTTATGAATGAATAAAAACTGGTGCTGTGAACACTTTTAAATGACAACAAAGGTTTAGAATATTACATGAACTTAGTTGATAAAGCAGTATTAGGGTTTGAGAGGATTGACTCCAATTTTGAAATAAGTTTTATGTAGATAGAATGCTATCAAACAGCACTGCATGCTACAGAGAAATCTTTCATGAAAAGAAGAGTCAATTGATGTGGCAAACTTCATTGTTGTCTTATTTTAACAAATTGCTACAGTCACCCCAGGCTTAGCATTACCACCCTGATCAATCAGCAACCATCAGCATCGAGACAAAATCCTACACCAGCAAAAATATGACAACTTCTTGAAGGTTTAGATGATTGGTAGCAGTTTTTAGCAACAGTCTTTTTAATTAAGGTATGTACATAAAAACTGTACACTTAATAGACTACAGTACAGTGTGATATAACTTTTTACACTAAAAAAAGTAATGTAAAATATGACTTTTATATGCAATGGGAAACCAAAAAAATTGTGTGACTCACAATATTGCAGTGTTCATTTTATTACAATAGTCTGGAACTGAACCTGCAATATCTCTGAGATATCCCTGCAGTAGATCCTTAAATAGTGTTAATTTTCTATCTAAAAGAATAACATCAAGACAAAATCAGTGAATGTTGTTAATGTAAAGATGGGATTAGTTTTATGTAAATAAGGCCTATAATTTCAGTTGTTTATATAATAGTGATGGGTTACTTTAAGCAATTAACACTTTAAACTGAGGCTTCTTATTTAATTGACAACTCATATTTATAAGGAGACTCATTATGGCTTTTTGCTCTGCAGTGGAAATATTTTTTTATGCCAAATTGTGCAGATCAGTCTTTTATTCTTGTTCTCATAATCTGTATGATCAATCTAAGTGAATTAATTTTCTTATGCAAATTAAATTATTCCAGCCTCATGTTCCTTGCACCCAACCCCACTATATATGACATTATTTTTTATTTGACAGATACAATTCCACTTTCTTTTATTCAACATTTATATCGCAAATGTGCTTCTATTTTACACTTCCTAAAGAAAAATTGCCTGTGCTATCTTTAGTGTAACTTTCTACCCTGTTTAAACATAAATTGAAACTGGCTTAGATGAAGCCTCGGGTTTTCATAATGAGTTCCATTTTCCATGGTTGCATTGTTCAAGTTGCTTCTGAAATATATTTACCTCTCTCTTCCTAACTTAATCTATCATCTAAGATCAATCATTTTCTCATCTCTAATTATTTCTTTTATACATTAAGTTTTAGCGTAATGTTATGGTCAGCGAGAAAGAATAACTCATCTTAATAATGAAAGTAACGTTATTATTGTCATAATTGTTATTGATTGAGTTCTTACTGTATACTAGATCTTTCTTTAGAATATGTAGATTTTTATCTGACTCTCTGGAGTCAGAATTCCTAATTCACAGATGAGGAAAATGAAGAACAGAAAAGTTAAGTAGCTTGCTCAAAGTTATGTGACTAGCAATTAAACAAAACTAGGATTCCAATATAGTTCATGTTGATTCTAAACCCTGTGATTTGCCATATTGCCGTTTAAGAAATTCAGCAAAAATGTGTTGCTTTTATATTATAACATGATAAGCATACATTCTATCACCATTTTTAAAAAGTGCCAGTATTCATAGAAAATAAATTTACTATCAGTTTATGTTCTTGTGATGCCTTGTTTTTAAAAGAAATATTGCATATGAAAGTGCTTTGAATATTGTAAAGTTCTCAACAAATGTAAGGTATAATTATAATAATGGTAATGAGTGTGAAGCACTTTTATTATAACTTTGATAATAGTTATGACATTTTTATTCCAAATACAGGTATATCTTGTTCTGTGTAATAAAAGACTTCCTGAAAAATTGTAAGTAATTTTACAGAAATTTAAAAACATAATACTATTTTAAATGCCCAAAGGACCTTATTAATTTTAGGTGATGCCTATAACAAAGTAAAGAGTTTGTGATGTGACTAGTTTCCTAATTATCTGTTTTAAATCTTAAATTTTTTGGCATTAAAGTTCTTAAAGGAGAGAATCCTTAAATATTGTTGACTAACACCTATAATCTCTTGAAATATTGCCCAAAAAAATCATGGGAAGCTGCTAACTTATTACTGAGGCCAGGAACTGTCATAATTAGAGCTATACATTACAGTATTCCTAGATCTATATTAATATGAAGCCTGAACTGAATTATCCCTTTATATTAATGTTCACTGAAATATGGACAACCAGACATATTTCATTAGAAAAAAAATGGAAGTATCTATCTATAAATCAGTTTATATATTTCATTTATGCATTGCACATAATATTCAAATTTAGGAACTATCCTGAGAAGCCATATGACATTTCTCTATTCTCATTCACTTTCAGATAAGATAACTGATTTTCTCTTTAAACGTATTTTTAATTTTTTTTAAAGACCAATGGACACTTTTACATCTTTTTTGGTAATTCTTAAGACATAGTTCACTTTAGAAGACTAAATTCCTTATACTGCATTCTTTAAGCTTATTAACCTTTTATTTTAACCTTCTGGAAAACACTTTCTACTTCATGAAAAGTTATGAAATACATACATTATGTATATATCTATCTGCACATATAGAAGTATACATATGCATTGTAATAATTAGTTATAAGTTGTGTGTTAATACAAAATTGGCCATTTAGTTGATTCTTTTCTATGAGATTGCATTCCTGACTGTAGACGTAGCTCTCATTAATGGCTGTACCATGCCAATAGGGGACAGATTCTAGAAAGCATCTGGGTAAGCATAAAAATTGGCATCAGAAGTAATTGCTTGGGAGGATATTCTACAATTTGCCTTGTTAAATAAATAATATATTTTAGCAATCCTGATTCAAGTTTTAAAAGAAGTACAAACTCAACATATGAAAATCATGTAGTGTCAACTATTCAAACGAATTCTCAAAGTCTTATTCTATTAAAAATAGAATTTCTCATAGATTTTTCATTTGTCTTGCTAATAATCTGCATCCTCAGAAGATAAAAGAAATGATAGGAAAACTGCTTACATGGAACTGATTTTGATCAACACAAAAGAACTTCTTAGAGAGATAGAAAAAAATTAGGACTCTTAAAGAAAGTAGTCATTTACTCTTAAAGCTAAAATAGCCAGGACTAGAGAATATGGAACATAATAAGACATATGCCCTATAGCTCCCAGTCTGATAAATTTGCCCCTGGCTACATATGACTATTTATATTTAAATTAAATAAAAGTAAAGATTCAGTTAGTTGTATTACCTATTGGCCTCCCTATTGAATATCACATTTCCCTCATTTCAAAAAGTGAACCAGATATTGGAGTTACTAGATAGGGTCCCTTAAATAGCTCCAAAATGATAATATTTTGGAGGATAAAAGAACTACAGCTTACCAAGGGGGGGGGGGGGGAGACTTACATGGATATTCAAGAACTGAAAAATACAGTAACTTAAATTAAGGTATCTACAAATAGGTTTAACAATAGACTGGAAACAGATAAAGAGGAGTTCTGTTAGGTTATAGTTAACAATAACTATGTGATAGATCAGTAAAAAAATACTAAAGCCAAAGCATGAAAAGATAAAAGGCTGGAAAATAAAATACATATGAGACATGAAACATGTTTAATATACATATACTTGGACCTACATGGAAAACAAAGATTGCAGTAGTAATATTCAAACTGATAAGGACTAACAATCTCCAAAGGGAGGAAAGATATTAAACCACAGATGTACCAATCAGGATAAATACAAAGAAAAGCATACCTAGGCACATAAGTAAAACTGCTGAAGATGAAAGATGAAGAGAAAATCAAAAGTGAAGGCCAAAGAAGACTTATTACTTCAAAGAAGCAACAATAAGACTGACAGCTGATTTCTCAATGAAAATGATGGCACTCAAAAGACAATAGAATAACATCTTTAAAATGCTGGAAAACAGCCAATCTAGAATTATAGTTAGTGAAACTATTATTTATAATTGAAAATGAAATAACTTTGTAGGTGAATAAAAGCTGAGAGACCTTATCAGCACCAGAGTCAACCTAGAATAAACACCAGTTATTTAGGTAGAAGAAAAGTGACCTCAGAATAAAACTTGAAAATGGAAGAAGAAATAAAGAGCAGTGTACATGGTATATATGTGGGTGAGTCTGAATAAATCTTGACTGAATAATAGAAATATGAAAATGTCTTGTGAGGTTTAATTATATGAACAATAAAATGCATGTCAACAATAACACAAAAGGTGGGAGGAAGTAAACAGAATTATACAAATCTAAATTTCCAGCATTATCTGGGAAATGATAAAAACTACTAATTTATAGTAGACTATGGTAAGTTAAGGATGTATGTTGCAAAACTTAGAGCAACATTTAATAGTAAAATAATTTATTATTACCAAGCTAATAGGGAAAAATGGAATAATGAAAATACTTGATTAATTATAAGGAATGCAAAAAAGAATTGAAAGTACATAAATCAGGTAGAACAAATAAGAAACAATAAGGCGACATGTATATAATTCAAAATATGTCAATAATTGCTTTAATATAAATGAACTCAGTTCTCCAGTTAAAAAGGCAAAGTTGTCAGACTGGATAAAAGATAAAATTCAACTAGAAAACAGGATACAGAAAAGTTGAAAATAACAAGATAGAAAATAATCCAGCTCTATCAAAACATAATTAGAACAACTGTATTAACACAAAACAAAATAGACTTTAAGATAAGAGATTAACTGGGCTCGGTGGCACAGCCTATAATCCCGTGCTTTGGGAGGCTGAGGTGAGTGAATTGCCTGAGCCCGCGGGTTTGAGACCCTCCTGGGCAACTTGGCAAGACCTCATCTCTACGATAAATCAAAAAATTAGCCGGGAATGGTAGCGCATGCCTGTAGTTCCAGCTACTTGAAAGGCTGAGGCGGAAGGATCACCAGAGCCCAGTAGGTCGAGGCTGTGGTGGCCGGGTGCGTGCCACTGCACTCCAGTCTGGGTGACAGAGTGAGACTCCAACTCAAAAAAAAAAAAAAAAAAGATAAGAGATTATAATGTATATGACATAATTATTAATCCAACAGAATGATATAGTCATCCTTAAGTTATGTTCACTTAATAGCACGGCCACAAAATATATAAGACAAATTGACAAAACTAAAAACAACACATACAAAACTCACATTGTACTATAGGACTTTAATATACCTCCCTTGGTAACCATTAAAACAAAGAAAAAAATCACTATGAACTACATAGTTATCAGATATAACTTAGTTATATGTAGGACACTGCACCTAGCAATGGCAAGATATGTTGTTTTCAAGTGTACATTTACCAAAACTGCCATAAAGTAAGTCTCAAAAGCAGTGAAAAGATTTAAATCATTCAGATTAGACTATAACCACAGAGATCGAGAAATCAATAACAAAAAGCTAAAAATCAATAACAAGAAGATAACTAAAAATTTGTGAATCCCTCAAACTTTGGAATTGAAATAGGCCAAAAAGGAAATTATGGTGTAAATTAGAAAATAGTTTTAATCAAATGATAATGAAAACATGATATTGAAAATCTGGGGATTGTACCTAAAGCTGTGCTTAGAGGAAAATGTCTAGCCTTGAAGTGTATCTCTAAAAAGAAAAAGAGACTGAAAAATCAATTATGTAAGTACCTCTTCAAGAAATTAGAAATGAAATGGAAAAATGAAACCAAATGAAAGTAGAAGGAAAAAATAAGAACAGATATTAACTATATAGAAATCAAATGTATAACAGAAAATCAACAACAGCAGAACAGCAGTGCATTCTTCTCAAATGCACGTGAATTTCAGAAAGATAGACTACATATATAGGGAGTATACAACACTTGAGCTGAAATTATACAGAATATATTCTGTATAGTTGTATTAAAGTGGAAAGCCATTATACTAAGATACCTAGAAAATAACTACATATTTGGAAATTAAGCAATATACTTCTAAATAACATGTGTCAAAGAAAAAAGTGACAAGGGAAATTTAAAAAATTTTTTAAATCTAAATGATAATGAATACACATCTTATGAAAATGTGTGGGATGCAACTAAAGCAGTCATTATTTTTAAAAAGTATCATTTAGACATCTGCATTAGAAAGAAGTATAAAATTAAGATTCTGTCTGTAAATCTAGAAAAATGGGAAGCAAATTAAAACCATAGTAAATAGAAAAAAGGAAATTATAAAATTAGAAATAGAAATCAAAAGAAAATCAACATCCAGAAGTTGATTCTCTGAAAAGATTAATAAAAGTGCTTTTTAAAAATACTTAACCACTTATCAAGAAAAAAAGAAATAAAACACAAATCACCAATATTATGAATAAAAAAGCTTCACCAAAATGCTGATCGAAAAGATAATAGGATACTGTGGACAACTTTATTCCAATCAGTTTGATAGTAACTAAGATGAAATAGAAAAATGTCTTGAAAATCTCAACTTATAAAAGTTGACACAAGAAATAAAAATTTGAATAGTCCTGGATCTTTTTTTAAAATTAAATGTCTAATTAATAAATTGTTCACACAAAAATTCCCCAAGCCCTATAGTATCACTGGTGAATTCTATCTAACATTCTAAGGCCAAAATAATAACAATCTTACACAAACTTTTTTAGAGTATAGAAGACAGCTCATTCAATGATGCCAGCAAGACCTTGATAACAATACCAAAGTTATTACAAAAAAACGAAAATTATAGACCAATAACTTTCATTCATATGGATTCAAAAATCCTTAACAAAATGTTAGGAAGTCAAATATTGCAATATATAAAAAGATTAATGCATCATTATGAAGTGGGATTTATTCCAGGATTGCCAGGGTGATTTAACATATTAAAATCAGTCAATAATTCACTGTGCTAACAGCTTTAAGCTATTATTTTTTTCAATAGAGGCAGAAAAGACATTTAACAAAATTTTAAAACCATTTGTGGTTTTTTAAAAAAAATTATTAAGCAACTAGAAATAGAAGGAAACCTTTACCGGATGATAAAGAGCATAATTCTTAATGATGAAAGACTGAATTACTTCTCCTCTAAGATCATGATCAAGACAATAATGTCCACTAAATTAGAAACAAGGTAAGGGTGTTCACTCTCACCAATCACAACTTCTGTTCAACATTGTACTAGATAGCCTCACCAATGAGATAAGGCAAGTTAAAGAAAAAGAAATAATTGGCATGATTACTGGAAGTGAAGACATTAAGCTGTCTATACACAAATGAATTTGCTGTGTTTGCAGAAAATTCAAAGGAATCTTTAAAAAACTGTGTGAAAAATAGAAAATATATTAATATCTTATTAACGTTAATATCTGGGAATAATATTTAATATCTACAAGGATGAATGAACAAAAAACAGTAACAGTGATTACTTGTTTGGGGGTGGGATAAGGAACTCATGGGTAGACGAGGGGAAGGATGGAGATCTTTTCCTTTCTACATCTTATAATTATTGATATTTGAATATAGGGAATATATTATCTATTCAAAAGTATGTCTTATCTTTTAAAAAAAGACCAAAAGTTGAAAATGCCTCATCATTGTGGTTAAATAATGAACATCTTTCATTTCCCATAGCCCTCCATACCAACCATGATAAAACTCTCTTAGCAGACTATAGATGTCATGCAACATGATCATCATTTCAAAATTATACATAAATTTTTAAAGGAACCCTCTCACGGGTCTATTATGCATGAATATGAGCTGTGGCTTGACTTCTGATTACAGTTCATTCACAGTCTATTCACCATGGATACCTATTTAATACTTTCTCACTAAACCTTTTACCTGAATCGTTATTCAGTAATCAAAGATTAAATGTTATTTTCTTTATTTTATTTCTTTCAAATACTGACCAACACACTGAAATAATAATAATAATAGCAGTCATAAAATCTAACATTTATTTAGTGCTTGATATGTGCATATACTGTGCTAAATTCTATACAAGCATTTTTTCAGAATTCAATAGCCATAATTCTGGCAACAGAGATGGAAAGATAAGAGGTTAAAGATCTGAATAATTCAGACTAAATAACCATTCTCCAAATAATCATCAATTCACTGTACTCCGTAGTTTTGTACACTGTAACAACAACTGAGAATCATGTAACAGTTGAAAATTATGGGGGAGGGGAGTTTAAAAGAGACTTAAAAACGGAAGTTTCAGAGATTATGGGTGAAGAGCGGCAGAATTTAGAACATGCTTATAATCAGAGGGATCAGTTCCAGCTCAGCATTATGCCATCAACTAGAAATCTGTACAGATATACAGATCAGTTCAAAACTCTTTAAGTAATGTAAACAGAAATATAAAAATTGTTTTAACCTGAATTATGAAAGTAATTTGAACTGTGTCCACCTGACCAAGAGAAGTAACAAAGTCTCTTTTTTTCTGATTGCTGCTTTTTTTATTTGATTTTCTTTGTGAATCTTGTGAGGCTATGAGTAAGAGACTAAATATTTAACCAATTCTGAATCCAACTAATAGGCTTAATGACTGTTTGTCCCTCTCTATTCATTGTAAGCATGCACTAATCCACACTGATAATTTCAACATTCTGAGAGTGTTAGACAGCCGCCGTTATCATTACCCTGAGAATTAACCAGCACCCAAATGATTCCATCTGCTCTTTAGTAACTTATACTATGATAGCACCAAGATTTCCCTCTTTCACAAATACCTGGACCAGTAGGCACTCTACTGCATCCCCAAATTAGGAGTAGCTGTGCTTTTGGCTTCTGAACTGTAGACAGCAGTGGGGGACAGGTAGCAAGTTGCCGCTGCTTTCCTCAGCCTCAGACCTAGAAGGCCTGTCTCAGTGCTTGTCTTGGTAAAGCCTGATAGTGCCCTACATCAGGAGCCCACATGTGAAACTAATGAAGCAAAGACAGTTTCTGAAAACCTCCTGTACTACAAAATGCCATGCAGTGGCTCTGAATATACTCCTCTTCTTGTATTCTCTCTTCTCCCCTCCCTTCCATATCCATGCCCTTGTTTAGTTCCAGTTTCCATTAGAAATGCTATTTGGGCAGCAAATTTCACAGATTGAATCCATCTCAATGCTGCCATGCAAAGAAAACACATTTGTCTAACTCCTCATTTAAAATAAGGGAAAAAATTGAAATAGCAAAATGCAGTAGTCACTCTGAGCTATTTCCTAATGAATCTGTTTGTCCCATGAGCTGTAGTGAGGAGCTTCTCCTCCTCGGTGAGAATTCTTTATGCATATTAATATTATGCATGTTTTCCATGTGACTCCTCCTGACTTGCCCTCACCCCATCCTTTGAATTCATTTAAATAAAAATAATTTATGTGGACATTCCTTCAGTCAGGATTTTCTCTCCCCCTTTCTTAAAGACATCCATAATATTTTGTTGATGCTTTGCGTCCAAACCAAATCGTTATGCTCTTGCATATCATTAGGGTTTTATAAAGAACAACAGCGACATCTGCATGTGCCGCAGCGCCAAAGAGATAGAAAAACACTGAAAACAAAACTCTGTTGGCTTGGAGGCTGTCTGGCTCTCTATCTCCCTAGCAGCCCCTGCTACCACCATGGATAGGAGTAATTGTACAGTGTAATCACATCATGCCTCATCTACATATTCATAGCAGAAACAAAGCTTTGGAGGATAAGGGGGGAGCAGGGATAACTTAAATATAAAACAGCATCTCATTTCCAAATCAAGTTGTGCCAGTTAGACTGTGTACCAGTATTCAATATTAAACCAACATGGTTTTACAGTTTGGAAATTGGAAGTGAAGAAGATGGAGGAAAGAAGAGAATCAATAAAGAAGGGGTGACATATTCTCATTCTGAACTAAGGAAAAGCAAAACAAAACAACAACAGTGACAGAATAAAAGTAAAGTAATATTTGAAGAGTCACCAACAGTGGCTAACCAGCTGCTGTTTTACCAGGAATGAAATAGCCTATTGAGGGAGCTTTAAAAGCCCCCAATTAATATGTTGTGCATGTATAAGATCTACAAAGAACTCACTGTATTCCTTCTCTCCCCCCAAAATCCTCCCCCCCAATA
The DNA here is from genome assembly GCA_963574415.1 of Tarsius wallacei. NCBI lineage: Eukaryota > Metazoa > Chordata > Mammalia > Primates > Tarsiidae > Tarsius > Tarsius wallacei. The sequence goes on from CAUYQG010259234.1 coordinate 21,646, forward strand.
CTCACATATTCCCTAACCACCACCTTTCTTTCCTGTTGGGTGCAGGGGAAAAAGATCAAAGCCATAAAATAATTGACTAATCGCTTCAAAAGTGACAACATCCCTCTTCAAAAAGAAAGGACAAAAACAAACACATACAAAAAGGTGACTGTTCATTAATGAAGGGATAAATTACCGATGCCTTCTTCATTCTCTTTAGTTCATTACCCCCTAAAAGAAACAAATATAATCCACGTGCTAATATTTCTTGTCTTCGTTTTCTTTGTTTTTAATATGATGCTCTTTATTTTTTTTTAAGTGTTGGTATTTGTAGAAGCCTCTGCCACTGCATTCCCCAAAGAGCTACTAGTTTCAACCCACTGGAGTTTATATTCCTTTAATTGTCTAGTGCAGGAACATTTCTGCTGTTTTTTTAAAATATACCGCTCTGCAGGAATTAGAAGAATCCAAGGTTGTATCCAACTTCAAAGGTTTCCAAGTCATAATGATTTTAGCAAAAGTAGAAGATAGATCATGGAACAAGTCCCTGTTTGAAGATAAGCATCATAGGGACCTTTTTTTCTTCCCTCTCTCCCCAACTTTGTACTTCTCCTGGCTCTGAATGCCCCTTGCTAACACGGTTTAATGATATGCAAATGAAATATGCATAAAACCATTCTACTGTATGATGATTAAACACTGGAGACATTAACAGCGGAGGCTTCACTCTTTGTAATAATCCTTCCCGACCATCCACTTTGATTGCGGAGTTATGGAAACCCAAGCAGTTGGCAGAGAGAGTGAAAGAGAGAAAGAAGGAAAGACGCAGGGACACATCACCCATCTCGGTGCTTCTCCCACTTCAGGAGAGGTTTTCCCCCCCTTTGTACTGCGTTCCTATTGCTGTCTTTTGTAATCCATCCATGCAGTCGCACCAGAGCGATTAACGGAAAAAACCTCTTTTCTCTTAATGTTTCAAAGCTCATTAGCCAAACGATTATTCCTCATTAACAGCGAAAGCTCATTCATTAAAAGGAAGAATATGCCCAAAAGATGCCAGCGCGGTTAATCCTGAGTCCCGTAACTGGGCTGTAAATCCCATACTACTTGTATATTCCATGCGAAAGGGACACGCGCCAATCCACATTTTTTTTAAAGAAAGAAAAAGAAAACAGTTTGTGTGTTTTGTAAAATCCACAAGAGCTGCAATTAATATTCCCATTGAATGACTTTATTATTTTTTTTTTTTTGTCTCTCCCTTTTGTTTCCAGCGCCTGCCCCTGGCTCAGCGCCCGGTGCCAACAGAACACCTTTCAGGATCCACAGCAACGCAGACAACGTAAGTACCAGCCGTTCCCTGAAACCTTTTTGCAGATTTTTTTTAAACAACCACCTAAGACACACACAGAGAGAGAAGCCTCTTTCCCTTCTTTTCCCCTGCGTTATGCCACCAGTGTTTCCTCAGTAGCCCCTTCCAAATCCCTCTGCCTTCAAGTTTGTGCATGTCTGTGTGGCATCCCTCCTCCTCCTTCACTCCCATAGTGGATCTTGTAAAAGGGCTTCAGATCGGCCCCATTCATCTCCCTGGTGATAGCAGTGAATGTAGATAAATCTCTGGCTGCCTGCTTGCTGCTAGAGTATGATTTTTATTTTGTCTTCTGTGTATACCTGGGTCAAAAAGTGGGAAGTATGCACATACATGCATGCACATACATACATTTCCTTCTCTCTCCTGTCTTCCTCTCCTTTTTCTCACACATGCATACATCCCATATATGTGTATATGCATAAACATATACACCTATATACATACCCATACCTATAGCACAAAAATATATACATATCTAAACGTTTAATTATCTGAAAATATGTGTACTTATATACACATACAACCTTACACATGTGTCTGTATGCAATCGATAGATGCTTATCTTTTAATTTATACCCATCTAATATCTCCATTTAAATATTCCCTCTCTTCTCCCAGCAGAAGCTGTGCAATTGCAATCCAGGATTGTACAAGCAATATCCTCTCCTTATGATTTCTAGTTGTAGACCTTTTTGCTCCCTTCTCTCCCTTCTCCAGAGCTGTAGAATTGGCATCTTTGCCTGAGGTTTTCCAAATGGCAAGTGGCACCGGCTGTGGCATATATTCATGCCGCTTCCTATGGCATCTCTGTCTTCCGATGTCTGCTTTTTCTTTGTTTTTTGTTGACTAGGCTGAATGGTGTTTTGGGTTTTTTTTTTTTTAAGTTGATTATAAATGAAGTTGAATAGCAAACAAGCCAACAGCTTGCCCCCCAAAAAGAAAAAAATAGCCCCACACAAGCGCCTTCTGCTGCAACAGATGCCCAGATTACCCCTGGCACGGGCAAACGGGCAAACAATATTGGTGGTTGTTATTTTTTTCTGTTTGTTGCTGTATTTGTTGTTTGTTTTCCTTGTTTCTTTTTGATTTTTCAAGGAGTCCAGGATCCCGGCCTCTGCTTGGAACGGAACAGTGTCATGGCGGAGACGACGGCCTTTGTCTTGCTGGGTGTGAAAACATCCGCTGTGCTGGCTCCACTGCGGCAGAATCAAGTTTAAAGGAAAAAAAGTGATTAAAGTCAGCTTTGTGCCTCTTTGGTGTGGAAGACCCCCAAACCCCAAGTAGCAGAGTCCCAGGGTCCGAGAAGGGCTCATAGTTGGAGCAGCCTAGGCTGTAATCCTGGCACTTGCGCCTTCGGTTGCTGCTTGCTGTTCGCTCCTGGGGGTCTGGATAATCTCCCTTGGCTTTACCGCACTGTCTGGCCCGCATACAGGGCCCCGTAACATATACCCGCTGCTGCTATCGCACGAAACTGTGGCGTTGCCCCTGAATGGATGGCACCGTGCCAACTCTTCTGCCATCCGCCCTTGCAGCTTTTTTCTTTCCTCCCTCCCTCCCCTTCTTCTCCTCCTCCTCCTCCCGTCGACTTGACGTTAATTAACACACGGGTTAATTGATTTTAAAAGCCGAAGAATTACAGTTAACTTTTCCCACAGGGTACAGACGCCAGCCGCTTGGCACACTCTGCCTTTCGCACTGGTGCAGGGGGGCAGGGACAGCCCGCAGCAAAACTAGCAACTGCTGAGGGAACGTTGCCTGCTTATTGGAGTAGAGCCGATAGAAGTCAACGTGGCACTGCCTCATTCTTTGCAATATATGTAGCCATGGCATATTTTGTTAAAAAATCAGACAACCCTGTCTTTCTTCTCCCTTCCTCTTTCAAAATAGGAAGACCCTTCAGCAGTTCATCTGGAGGGGTAAAAAAATCCCTCCCTCAGACCATTTATCTCACCTATAGTATGGCTTTTTCCCGATGACAAGAAAATAACTGGTATCTTTTTTAATTTTTAATATTTATTTTATAGTTACAAAGAGGAAGGCTATCCCTTTCCTAAATACGATAGGCGTAGAAGGTTTTTTTGTTGTTGTTTTTTAAGAAAAAGTTCCATAAAGTTTTTCTCTGTATCTCAGTGTTTTGTTTTGTTTTCATTCCTCTTGGCTCAGATAGGTTATTTATGGTGTAGGATTTCAATGAGAAAGTAGGTTCATTGTAATTAAGAACAAAATTCATATGAAAGCTCTTTGTTTGTATGTGTGTATATCTGCTTTTTGTCCGTTTCCCCCCAATGCTCTGTAGAAAATGAAAGCAATTGATATCGTAGTTGGGAAGGAGACAGGCAAGGCTGGGAACTTGATGCTTTCACCTTTTCATGCTTTCATTTTATTTCATTTTGTTTTTTAAAAGCATGCAGCAAGTGAAGCGACAAGAGGAATCCATTATGCAAATCATGTCACTTTGCATAATGTCTCATGACTGGAATATGCAAATGAGCTGTATAATTTATGAGTGCCAGTGTCTGTCTAAAAGTGTTTCACATAATTTACAAAGTGAGCCTGAAAGACATGGAGAAGGGAGCTCTTCCAATTCCATTGCCAGGAAAGCTCTGTATGTTTTTCAGTAAGTGCTCTCTCATAATATCAAGTGCCATTTCAAAGAAATGGAAGTTCCAAATGTTCATGAAAGGCAAAAGTTTTCCTCTCCTTTTACCCACCGATTTTTTTTTTTTTGCCTAAAAGTTTGCATAAAACTTAGACTTTAAATCTTAAAATTTTTTATTCAGTTTGGAAAAGGAAAGTTATTAGAGCCAAACTTGCTGTTTGTTGTATGGGTTTTCTTTTCTGAAGCAAGAAAATGTCTTAGAGAAGTAGACACTTTATCCATTTGTCCAGATCTATGAAGGTAAAAGAATGGGATTTCTCACTGTGGTTGTATTTATGTGTGCCCTACTCTGTGCAACATTTTATAAATTATAGTCTCCTGGATGTATTATGTATTGCTATGGCAGATTCATACAATCAATATTTTTTTGAAGGTATAATTCTACTTTCAGAGTAGTCTTTAAAAGATAAATAGTATTGAGTAAAAAGCAGGTTTCAGTTAGGTTGTTTAGTTGGTCATTTCATATCTCATTTTGGAGACTTTTTTGAGTAGGTCATTCTGAGCCTCTTAAGAAGGTATAATATCTTTAATAATATGACCTAATTTGTCCTTATAATAAGTTTTAATTATAATCATAAGTTCTGTAAAAGTGAGGCACAGGCTGTTGTAAAAATGTATATTCATGATCCTTGGAGAACTTGATATTTTGAGGGCATGTCAAAAATACTTCCTAAAGAAAGTGTAAGATCAACTCTGAAAGTGGAAGAGAAATTAGACAAGAAGAAGGAGAAAGTATTTTCTATATAGAGAGCAAGATCAATAAATTCTGATGCAGAAAAAGAACATTACTTAGAAGAACTAAAGTAAGTCCATCATAAGTAGAATATAGAAAATGGATCAGGGACGGATTTGAGTCTGGTCTCCCACTATCCTCAACTGATGTTACTCAAATAAAAAGCCCTTTTCCCTCGCAAAAAGGAAGGAAGGAGGGAGGATGGAAGGAAGGAAGGAAGGAAGGAAGGAAGGAAGGGGATCATGTTAGGAACAGATTGGGAGGAAAACATGTGAAGAGGTAATGTATTCATTATCTGCTTTCATTTGCTGGTACTTGGTCTCATGTCATTATTAATTGTATATTCACATACTTCATTAAGTTCATATTGAGAACTATTTCAGATTTCTGAATCCAATCTTGTGTAGCATATTCCTTCTTTCTGTGAAATTTTATTTTTAAATAATAGCCACTTAAGAAAATAAAAACAACACTCTATCTGAAGCAAAATACAAACTTTTCTCAAATGTGCATGAAACATTCACTAAAATATACCACTTTATGGTCCATAAAATTAAAAAACTTCAAAAAATTTAAAAGTATTTAAATCAGACAAAATATAATCTCTTGACTGTAAACAAATTGAACTAGAAATCAATAACAGAATGATATCTGGAAAATCCCAAAGTTTTGGAAATTAAACATATGTCTAGGTGACACAGATCAAAGAGGCAGTCCCAGGGAAATCAAAAAATGTTTTTAATTGAATGAAAATACGTTATAAAATTTCTGAGATGAAGCTAAACCTATACTTAGAAGGAAATAAGTTTTAGTGACTTATTTTGGAAACGTAGAAAGTTTTGAATCAATAATCTAAATGTCAGAATATTCAAAAGCTGGTTCTTTATAAAGATTACAAAAATTTGTAATGATATGGGGCAGACCAATCACCTTAATGACATTCCTCCATCAAAGGGAAAGTTTTAAAAGGATTTGATTTCAAGCAGCCAGTGGCCATTGCTTTACTAGACTCTGGTTTGGCCATGTTTTCCTAAGCCTTGGGCCCCTTCCCCTACCTTGGGGTTGTGAATCAATATCTCAATAATATCTCCAATCTCTCTCTCTCTCTCTCTCTCTCTTTCTCTCTCTCTCTCTCTCACCATTCACCATTGCCTTGCTAAGCTATGGTCTGGCCATGTTTTCCTAAGCTTTGGCCCCATCCCCTATCTTGGGGAGGTAAATCTCCTCTCTTCTAACTTCTGTGCAGTTCTTTGCATCTTTCATGCAGCACCAGATCACACACCAGACACCCCACCCCAGTGAGTCTGATCTAACATTCTGGAGGGCCCACTAGGATTGTGACCTAACAATCATGATCCACTTATGCTTAATGGATAATAAATATATTTTTCTTTCCTTAAAAAAATTACACAAATTAATAAACATCTAGCCAGACTCAATGAGAAAAAAGTGAAAAGACACAAATTACCAAGACTAAGAATGAAAGTGGGAATAGAATTAAAAATCTGACAGATATTAAATGGATGATAAAAGATAAGTAGCTTTCCTGAACGATGCATATTTGTATACCTAACCCTTAACTGTACCCCACAATTTTAAAATAAAAAATATGTTTAAAAAACTTTCAGAATAAAACCTATGAAGTTCTACAAAAAAAAAAAAAATTTTTGATAACCCAGATGCAATGGACAAATTCCTCAAAAGACACAAACGTCCAAAACTCATTAAAGTGGAAAAAAACCTGAATTATTTTATGTCTTTAAAGAAATTGAATTTGTAGTTTAAAAACCTCCTTCCAGGGAAAACACTATGCCCAGATGGATTAGCTGGTGAATTCTAGCAATCTTTAAGGAAGAAATTATGCCAATCCTAAACAAGTTCAGGAACTAGAAAAAGGGAGAACACTCTCCAACTCATTACCCAGATACCAAAACTAGACAAAGACAGTAAAATTAATATAGAACTACAGACCAATAATTTTCATAAGCATAGCATAAAAATCCTTAACAAAATATTGGCAAATTGACTTAAATAATATGTAAACAAAAAAAATCAAGAGAAAATCAGGTTTATTCTAAGAATGCAAGATTAATTCAACATTCTTAAATCAATGTGATTCACCATATCACCAGACTGTTGCTTTAAATGTTATTTCAATGGATATAGGAGAAAAGAACAGAAATTAGCAGCCATTTATGATAAAAATATTTTTGCTAACAAGAAATAGAAGGAAACTTATTCTGTTTAATTAGAGGTATCTACAAAAGAAATTTCTATATTAGAAAAGAATAAATAAAATTGTCTTTATTTGCAAATGATATAATTGTCTTCATAGAAATTCCAAAGAATTTAAGAAAAAAGGTATTAGAATTAATAGTCATGTTTTGCAATGTCATGGGGTACAGGATTAAAATTCAAAAAATACACTAGCAATGAATAGTTACAAATAGAAATTTTTAAATGAAGTACCACTATAATAATATTAAAGGTGTGAAATATTTAGGGATAACCTAGAAAAATATGCTCAAGTTCTATATACTGAAAGCTATAAGATACTAAAGACAAAAAATAGAAATACCATTCTCATGATTAGAAGACTCATTATCATTAATGGCATTTCTTTCCAAATTGGTGTATAGCGGAATTTAATCCAATTCATATTTTAAAAACCTAGTAGATTTTTTCCCCTAGAAATTGACAAACTGATTCTAAAATATATAAGCAAAAGCACTAGAACCAGAATGATTTTTTAAAAGAAAACTAAATTAGAGGACTCATATTACCTAATTTTGTAATGTTGTATAAAGCCACAGTAACTAAACTGTGATAATGACAAAAATAGACTTTAAAATAAGTGGGAAAGAAGAGAGAGCCCAGATTTTGGTACACAATTTCTTGGCAAAGAGTCAAAGGCAATTTTATGGAAAAGGAACATAGTCTTTTCAGTAATAGTATGGCTGGAACCATATAAATGAATGAATGAGTAAATAAGAGACTTGACACATACCTTAGTATATAAAAATATTAATTTTAAATGGATATTAGAACAAAATAAAAACCTAACACTCAAAATATTCTTGAAGAAAACATAAATCTTTGTGACTTGGGCTAGGCAAAAGATCTGGGGTATAATAGAAGAAACTTAAGCCACAAATGAAAAAGATAAGTTGAACTTAAGCAAAACTGAAATCTGCTATTTGAATGCCATACAGTAAATGAAAAAAACAAGCTAAAGACTGAGAGAAAAGATTTTTTACCACTAGCAAGGGGAAAAAAACTAAGCCAGACTAAAAATGACACAGAAAATAGAATTAGTGGATAAGGGCATTAAGACATTAGTCACAACCGAATTCCATATCTTAGAAGTTAGAAGAAAGCAGGAACATGTTAAGTAGAGATGTGAAAGATAAAAAAAGATTTTAATTGAACTAGTGGAGACTGTTCCTCTCTACTAAAGAGTAAACCTACCATGTCTGAGATTAAGAATACATTGAAAGGGATTGATAGGAGATTGGATTTTTTTTTTTTTTTTTTTTTTTTTAAGTTGGAGTTTCACTCCGTCATCTAGGTTGAAGGGCAGTGACACCACTGCCTCGACCTGCTGGGTTCAGGCGATCCTTCTGCTTCAGCCTTCCAAGTTGGAACTACAGGCGCAAGCCACTGGGCCCATCTAATTTTTCTTGATTTATTGTAGAGATGAGGTCTTGCCAAGTTGCCCAGGCTGGTCTCAAACCTGTGGGCTCAGGCAATCCTCTCACCTCAGCCTCCCAAAGTGCTGGGATTATAGGTGTGAGCCACTGTGCCCGGCTGATTGGATATTTTATAAGAGAAGATTAGTGAACCTAAGGGCATATAAATAGAAACTGTCCAAAATGGCACATAGAAAAATAACAGAAAAATAATGAATAGAGCATCAGTGAGTTGGGAAACAACTTCAACTGGCCTAATATATCTGTACTTGAAGTTCTTGAAGCAAACGTAGAAAGGGAACACAACATATTCAAAGAAATAATAGCTGAAAAATTTTCAAACTTCATGAAAACTATAGACCAACAGATCCAGCTATCTCAATGAATCTCAAGCACAAGAAACATGAATACAACACTGGGGCATACAATAACTAAATTGTTTAAATGTAAAAGAGGAGACCATTTTAAAAGCAGCCAGAGAATAAAATGACCCATTATGTACAGAGGAACACAGATAAGAATGACAGATTTCTCACTGGAATCAGTGTAAGCCAGAAGACAATGGAGAAACATCTATACAGTACTGAAATTTTTTTTTAAAGTTAAATTAAAATTTTATACATAGCAAAAATGTCTTTCCAAAACAAAGGTGAAATACAAACTTTTAAAGGATGTACAAAAGCCGAATAACTTCATCATTAGCAGACCTGCACTACAAGAAATGTTAAAGGAAGCTCATCAGGCAAATGCAAAATTATACCACACCAATAAAAAGCTTTGGAAATGGTAATTATGTCTGTAAAGTTAAAAAACCTTTTCATATTACTCAAATGTATTTAAAGATAAGTGATAGTTTAAAGCATGAATAATAACAATGTATTTTATAACATGTAAAAGTAAAATTCATGACAACAATAGCACAAAAGCTATTGAAAACAGAAAAGTGGAAGATTTCAGATATAAGGTCTTATACCTTATATGAAGTGGTATAATACCAATAACATCACTTGAAGATAGGCTGTAATAAAGTCTTATTTTAAAGAAAAATATAGCTAAAATGAGAGTTATAGTTAATAAGGTAGCAAAGGAGAGAAAATGAAATTACCAAAAATATTCAATTAATCCAAAACAAATAGCAAAATAATAGGTTTAAACTTAATCTTCAATAACCAAATTAAATGCAAATGACTTAATTTTCCTAATTAAGTAACAGATATTGTCCAATTGCTTTTTAAAAATAGCAAGACCCAAATATATGCCGCCTACAATAAAACGACCTCAAATATAACAAGTTAAATGTAAATAGTTTAAAAGTTAATGGGTGGAAATATACCAGACTAAACCTAATCAAATGAAAGCTGGAATGGGTATATTAATATAAGACAGTTTAATTTAGAACTCATAGAATCATATCCCAGCAAGATGAAGTCAGCCGCTACTGCATTCAACTGCTGTCCTATGGCAACAAGTGTACGCCAGCTTCTTTTGCAATTGAAAAATTCTGTGTTTGAGTACTGACGTAGGTCTGGAAACTGAGCAAGGGATTATGACTTTACATTCAAGTGGCTTACTTCATCTTTCTGTTCATCTACTCTTGGTCTCTTTTGAATACATGTACATAATATATTATTGGGTGCTTTTCTGTCATTCCTCTAATAACATCAGGGTATATAAGCCATTTTCATAGATTCTGTGAGTCAGACACCCTCTGATTGCTATTTGAAATTTGCCGCCAATCTTAGCACTTATTTTCATCATGCACTTAAGCTGGGTTTTAGCCTTATATAATATGTTCACTTCGGTATACCCACTTCTCTGAGGTTTTTATTATGTCCTGAATAGTTTGCAACATCATTTAGCATATTTCTGCTTTATTTGATGTGGGGTTTCACTCTTTTCAGGTATCAAAGAACCATCCCATCAGCATATTAGAAACGAACTACATGGGCTTTTGTTAAACTGTTAAGCCTGAGTTATGGAAATTCTTCATTAAATAGCTCTATTACACTTCTTCTAGTCCACTACTTTTAGGATTTACTACCAGGCATACATTGCTACAGTACTTATTAGCCAGGTGCTGCCATTCTGTTGGCATTAATCTCCCTTCTCCCTAAGATTTTCCCATGGGGCTATGCTGAGATTTGACACTAGTTATCGCTCCGGTGGCCAGGGTTCTGGGGTCAACTGAGAAAGGAAAGCATTGTCCTATAAGATACCTGCCTCATTTGAACTCTTTGCATGGTTATAAGCAAAGCAGACTCCCTATCTCCTAACAAGTAAGAATGGGTCCCTTCCACAGGCCCAGAGGATTTAGAGTAATCTTTTCTATCAGGGCCCTGACTTTGGCATTGGGGACTTGAATGGGATAGGAAATTAGCCTTCTCTTAAATTCTGTCACTCTTATCCTTCAGTCACATTCTTAATCTTAAATGATGTTTGCCTTTTGATTTGTATTCTTTGCTGTAAGTTGGTGCTTAATTGACCTAACTCATCATTCTTTTTTCTGTTATGTCAGCAGTAAACCCCCAGTTCCACAGTCCTAACGCTTACTCTCTTTACCATTGTTCTGGAATACCAGAGAGATCACGCAGACTAGCATGTTCTTTCTGCCTTCATCAAATCTCCATTTTCCACAGGTGAAAATCTTAGGATTTACACTGCGACAGCCTTCCAGAGATTCTGGGACCTTTTCCAGACTATGCGTCCAATGATCACTACTGGTAGCAACTGTCCTTGGTAGGGTTCCCTTAAGGCAGAACCTAAAATAGTGATTTTATAGTGGTATATTAAGACATTGCTTTCCTGTCAGGAGATTCCTGTAAGGAAGAAAGTGAAACAAGACAGGAGAAGAAAGAAGCAAAGATATGGTTTCAGAAAAAGTATACCCTCAGCTTAATCCTCCTGTAAGGAGCTCTAGAGCACAAATTGTATTCAAAAACCTGTTCTGCTCAGAAGGTAGCTAGCTGGCGCTTTATACCCCACATCAGCCAGTCATTAGCTATGGGCTGCGTCTGGTGGGGTGGTATGTCCTTCTAGGCATTTCAAGCAAAGTAGCTTCTTTATGGTGAGGTGGTGCTCCCATCAGCCACAGCAGACCTCTAAGAGGCAAGTGTAAGCTATGATTGGCCATTGAAGTATAGTTGCCATGTCCCAGTCAAGGAGATCTGAGCACAGCAACAATAGCATCCACAGCAATAACAAAGTAGCCAATAATCATATGAAGGTATCTTTATGCTCATTACTTATAAAAATGGAAATTGAATCTCAATTTGAGATACCACGTGTTCCATATACATTTGACAAAAACATATTCTGCAATTGTTAGGCATAGGGTTCTAAAAGTTGATTGTTCACATCTATGTCTTCCTGATTTTTCTCTCTACTTATTCTACCAATTATTTAGAAAAAAGTGTTAAAATCCTCAATTATGAACAGGTACTTTTTAAAAATTTATTTTTCTTTATTTTAGTAGCTTTAGGGGGCACAAATAGTTTTGGTTACATGGTTGCATTGCATCATGGTGAAGAAGTATGGGCTTTAAGTGTACCCACCATTTCCACTTGTGCACACTGTACCCAATAAGTGATTTTCATCCCTCCCACCCCTTCCTCTCCTCCCCCTTA